>JAJHUR010102390.1:1386-33533 GCA_027495735.1 Lutjanus campechanus | reverse complement strand
TATACATTATTTTCACACTAAATATTGAGCTCTGTTGCCAATGCCTTTTTTATTACCTGGAATTATGGGAAGTGCAGTATTATTCACAGCCTCCACTCTACTAAACTCCAGTCTAGACGGTGGTAACAACCACAGTTTATATTTTGGATTTTTATTTCTACGGTTTTTCAGAATAAAAGTCACGTTTGTTATAAAGAGTCAAGACTTGGAAAGGACTATTTGAGTTAAATCTATTAAACACATTCTCGCTCAATTCAGTACACTCACACTTGCTCTGGTATGACCAGTAGCTTATGGTGGTTAATGTCAGCTAATCTTAGACAGATATTACTGAGTCAGTGTGCTGATTTGATTCGTCTCTCCTGTTACTGTTGCAATATATTTTAACATTTGTCATTATGTGGTCACTTGTGGCTTTAACTGACAAATGATCTCTGGAGAATTCAGTGCAGAAACATCACAGCTATGAGATAAAATACTGAATCTCACGTTATGTTTTGAAACCATGCAGGGCCGCAACAATCAGTCGAAAAATCTTTTGGTTTCAAGCAACCAGGAGAAATATTTTCTGGTTCCAGCTTCTCAGATATGAAGACTGGTAGCTTATTTTTAATCAAACATGATAGTAAATTAAATATTCTTTTGGCACAGGACTGTAAGTTGTATTAACAATCAGTTTAACCTTCATCCTACCAACATATTTAACATGTACTGACTGGGCACTCCAAGAATAAACTACTACAAGAATAAAACAACCATCATAGCAAAACGTGAACTTATTTCTTCTCAAAACATTACACCTATTAGTAATGTAATTAATGTCTTCTGAAAAAATACAGTTATAATTTTAAGACAGTTGCAGTTAATTTGCATATTCCTTAAACAGAACTATATGATCATAGTAAATAAATGCTATGATTATCTGTTTTTATGTTAAGCATTTTGTGTTGCATTCTATGCAATTGTGCAACATAAATCAATTTATTATTATTATTCTTATTGCTAATATTGTTTTTATTGATGTCATTGATGCAAATTAAGGTAATCCGAGTGTCCCTACCCCCCCTCAAAGTGTGCGACACTTTAAAGTTGGACCTCCTGTAAACATGAACTCAGACAATAAATAGTTCCATCTAATAAAACGGCATTGGCAGTATTGGACGTTTTTGAATGGGCTCACCCCAATATATTGCTATTTTTTAGTGGCACTAATTAAAACAGAGACAAATTTGGAATGACAGAATAAACAACCTGTGAAATATGACAAAAAGTTCCTCTGGGGTCTGCAGGTACCCCAGTTGGTAGGATTAAGGTATCCCTTTAAACTCTGGAAGGTTGTTATGTCAATTTTTTACAACTTTTTTATGTTTCATAGACTAAACAATAAGTCAGATCGAGGAAAAAAGATAACTGACAAAGAAAATAATTGCTCCTTGCAGCCCTAATACTGATCTGATTAAAAAAGCTAATCTAATAATAGCATTGTAGTGAGTCTACCAAGAGCCTTTAATCTCACAACAGTTCAGCTTAATTATTAGCCAAACTCGACTTCAGTCCAGTTCAATTAATCAACAACCTTTAACATGCACATTAAAGAGAATAGTTAATAAGATTAACTGACTGTATCAAACATTTATAGCACATTCACCTTAATAAAAAATGTCAGAAAATGTCAGAAAAAGGTCATAAAAATGTCTTTTCAGTCTCTTCTTTCAGTTTTTGTGTCTAACATTGCTGGCTTGAGTTTAATTAGTTAACAGAAAACAGGCACCGGCACACTCCAGAGCCAGTCACCAGTAGAAAATACCTGCGCCTGTTACGCAACACACAGCCTGCGGTCTCCAGGGTAACCAAGGAGGGTCACCCTGGAAAAGGGTGTGTAATGACATAGATTCACTCAATCAGCCAACCACAGAACACGGCGACTGGCAGCTTCGCCTCACATCCATAATGACAAAGTGTGCTCAAACACTGGCAGCTGAAGCTACGTGGAGCTGCAGAGGATCACAGATTACACAATGTGATCTTTTCCTGACGCCCCGATCTATGGTTGCCACAGTGACTTTAAAGATTCGCAGAGTGAGGCCCACCTTTGAAGCCTTCCTCATCGACGATGATGGTGTAGTCCTCCGGAGTCTCTGTCAGGCTGAAAAACTTGCATCTGAAACGGGAGAGACGGAAACAGTTGATACAGTGAGCAAAAAAAAAAAGCTCAAGAAAAAGCTCCCCGGACACGGACAAGTTATTTCTCAAGTCTGTCTCCTGTAGCTCCGCTGCTCCCTGAAGCATTCATAACACACACATCAAATGGTCTGTTTAGAGAATTAAGGAGACAGTTTCATATGAAACGATGCATCAGTGAGACGTGCAGGGAGCAGCACAGTTCTGCAACTATGCCTGTAAATTTCTACTTTATCATTTTATATTGAATATGAGGCTCATAACCGAGCCATCAGTGAAGCATAATGCTGCTCTGCACCCAATAAAAACCTCACAAAGTGCTGTCAGAGGAATCTCAATGACTATGTTTACATGTTCAAAATATCCCAGTGTTTGCCCTGCCTATTCTGAAAAAAGGCAATACTCCTACTAAGCCTTTTCCATCCCTAATGAAATTAATATTCCACTAATATTCCCACTTATGTGCAGCCGTGCATGCCCTGATTATGGAGGCTTCTTCGCGTCAAAATAGCTGGTGACTACGTCTGGTGTTCCACCACCTTCTTGAAAAAGTCAGCCTTGTGATATTTATACCAAAAAACCTGTTGATATTCAAGTCAAGTGTGTTTCTAACTTACAGTAAGCCGACAAATAACTTGCAAACGCAATGCCAGAGCAGCATTTAGTTGAAAAAGTGGTCAAACGGAGAAAACGGCGGTCCAACCATTCATTGCAATGCAAGTGAACTCGTTCCACTTCCACTTGAGGTCTTTATTTAACACTCTGGAGAATATCAGCACAGTTACAAGTGTTTCGATGATGACAATGTGCGTCACATCATGAGCAGGGCTGGGCAGCAGACAGAAATGTGTTTTATTTGGAACTTCATTTCTTGGGTGTAAACAATGTGCAAAATGAAATCCCCATTTGTCATCTAAAGTAAATTAACTTAAGATGTAAAGATGTTTATTCCAGTCTGCTCCCAATCTCTCCTCACCTGTGTTTTTTCCCCCTTGTTTAGTTCTTCTTGTTTGCTTTTGTATTTTTTATTCTTTTATATAGTTTGTTGATTTTGATTTAAAAAAAAACAGTCATGCTGAAAAAGGCCTGTGTTGCATGACAGAATTTGCACTTTCTGTAATGTTTTTAACTATTTATTGGCTTGCTTTTAGCTTTTGTTTTTAATGATCTCAAACGCAATTTTAATGTTATTTTAATGTTTTATTTTAATGTATTTCTATGTTCTTGTAAAGCATCTTGAATTGTCTTGTGTCTGAATGGTGCTATATAAATAAACTCGCCTTGCCTTGACAGAACGACGAATAATTTGTATATTCTCTCAATAAAAAAGATTGTCAGTACCAAAAGCTGGCCTCTAATGTCTGGTCATTAATCATAATCTTGTTTACTTCACCAGTTGATCAGGTGATCTTTGGACTGTTTCTTATCGAATGTCCATTTAGTTCAAATCACCTTTTTTTCTGAAATACTTTACGTCACAATTATTTTTCTGTCTGAAACCCAACTGTCAAGATTGAACACGCCAAACCAAAAAACGTTCTAATGCCGGATGCTGGATGCAGGGATATTAATCAGCTTGAAATCACATCCAGCTGACTTTCTTCAGCACAAAGGAAAGCACTGGAAAAACAACATGCACAACACTTCTGTGATAATCACTTCTTTACAGGCCAGCTACTGAATGCTCACACGTCATATTTGGCTGAAAGGTGTGAAAAACAACAGGGGAATAACAGAAAAGGCTCAACACAATGCTTTCTGTGTGAACGGCAGCATTTCCTCTTGGAATTAAATGAGCTGTCGAGTGTCACTTTGTAGAGCCGGGACATTAGGATGATGAACAGAGGAGTTTTTGTCTTGATGCCTGAGTTAATAATACTCCTCTAATCGTGATCGTGTCATCATGAGCACTTCTTAATGACTTGCTTTATTCTACGACAGCGTTACATCCAGATCAACAGCGAAACAGCAAATCACCGCGGAGATTCAGTCGCTGAACACGTCGCCCGCATTACTCACATTCTGTGTGCATGCAAGGAACTTCACAGGGAGACTTTAAATGAGATTATACTGTGAAGGACTACAAAACTCTCACACAGCCTCATGTGGCAAAAAAAAAACACCCTCGGGAACGCATTAATTAATCAATACCACACTAATTTATTCATTTTGAGAGCTGTTGATTTAAGTTAACAAGCTGAATATATCATAATTTTTGTCACAAGGAGGATACTTCAATCTCAACCACTGTTTATATTTAGGGCTGGGTACTGAACCTCAGTACTTTTCTAGCATGTGACTGAAAGGTGACTGTAGAATCACGTACTAAGCGTCAAAGTTGAAATCAAATGCCAAATCAGATCCTGCAGCTTATTTACACACCCAGCAGACGCAGAGCAACATTAGCATTCATTTGGAGTTGTGCATCTGGCTACCTGATGAATTTTCACTCCTTTTAATTCTGTTTTTGTCTCCGCCAACTCCTTAAACAAATATCTGACTCCACTTTGTTCAACAGTTAGTTGCTAACTTTGTCTGCCTGGTTGGTAAGAGTGGAGTTTTTGGGCTGGAAAACCAAAAGAATGAGCTAAAAGCTCTATAATGGTGAGCGGAACTGCAGAGTTGTGTGAACACAAGTGACATCTTTCATTTGATCAGTTGTTTATATAAAAATTAGTGCAGCTTTAACACTGATGCACTGAGCAGTTTTGAGCAGATTTTGTCAATGCAAAAAAAAACTGGTTAAGGGAAATATTCAGCACTTTTCATTTTGATGTCCAGTCAGTGTTGATTAGGGGTGCATCGGATCACAAAACCCACGGTTCTGATCACGGATCAGATCATTTTTCAGGTCAACACACACACACACATCTCCCACCTCCTCCCGTCCTCCCGTGTCTCAGATGGGAGGCGAGTGAACGGCGTACACTTCACTACATCAAATAAACAAAATAAACTCACAAAGTGTTAAGAAATGAAACATTCTCACACCTATTTTACTTTTTAAACAGAAAAATACAACCATACACCTTCTGAATTCAAGCTTCTCCCTTTTACCTAATTAAGAAGAGCTTCATTGTCTCGTTAACACCTTGTAAAACACACTTTATTCAAACTCAACAGAAAAGCATGTAAAACTCACCAAAACCCTCTTTAGTTAGTCTTTCCAAGTTACACTAAACATCACAATCTTTTGATCTATTTCTATGACGACAAGCATGGCTAGTTTCTCGGTTAAACAACTGAGAATGACCTGAAAAAGTCGTGGTCGATTTCACTCGATAGAGGTGATGTGACGGCTTTTCAATCAGTCGCTCAAAAGTAGAACACAGCGCATATCAGTCTCATCTTTTCACTGCAACTCTGCATTGAGATTCAGGGAATCATTACTTTAAAACAGTAATAGCGACAATAAAACTGTGCTTCACACTATGGCAGTTTCATTTAATCTGCACGTCACGTGTGGGCCGAACCGTGTGGGGGTGATCTGTACGGGCCCTGGACCAACGACGATCTGTTGCACCCCAAGTATTGATGGTAAATCTAGCAAACTAAAGCAATAAGTTTATAATATATATATTGATCAAGAAAGCTGAGTTCTGCTTGCTGGCTGTGCCTACATGTACCAAGATGCATTGCGTGCAAGCTTATGATGCCCATGCCCATGTTGCTGCGCATCACCACCCAAAAGCGGAGACTTGAAATAGCCTGTAGTTGTTCCTTCACAACAACTGTGACATCACTTTGGCATCACTGGATGCAGGAAGAACTACAGATTTAGCACCACTGCGGAATTTATTGCTCCAGCTGACTACATTTACCACCAACGCTGAGTGGACATCCACAGGAAAAGTGCAGAATTTTTGGTTCACAATATGTTTATATTCTGCACTGTATTGCAAGACATATCAATATTTCTTTAAATGATACCCTGCAAGGCAAGAAGTTATATGGTAAAACAAATGAACACCTAAGAAGTGAAAAGAGGAGGCACAAAACATTATAAGGAGGATAAAACTATGCTATGAAAAGGGGCTTAGTAATGGGAGGAGGCACTAAGTTGTGCCAAGGTTGTTGCCTCAACAACAGAGGATGGGAGTGTAGAGACAACAGGGAAAAGAAAAAGCTAGTTGCAAAACCAGCGTCATCTCAGGGACACTCATGCTATGCAGTCAAATGATGTGAACTTATATAATCATTAATGGGTGGCTGCCGTGACCACACAAACATCCAACCTCAAACAAGGTGCACCACTTAAGAATTTGCCCCCCCACCCCCACCCCCAGACACCAAATCTCATATCCAACTAACTCTTAAGTTTTGAAGTTATGACAGAGCCCTTCAGGGTATGACAGAACTCATTCAGTCAGATAACAAACTTTTGTTTTTCTTACTTCAACATCTTTTTTCTCAGAATTCCCTTTGAAATTTCCTACTCATAACGACAAAAATGAAGTGAGAGCAAACTGCAGTCTGAACGACGCTCATATTCATCACTGACCTGGACACCGCAGGGGGAAATTACAACAACGAAAAAGCCCAACATGCAAAGATAAAACTAAAGGAACCAAAAGTCAATTGTTTACAAGTGCTGGCTTACTATGCTGCATAAAACCAAGAGACTGAGAGCATAATTACACCCACAAACTGGACACAAATACTCGGTTAATAATGCAAAGATATTGTAGAATTTATTGTCCATGATCTGCTGGTTAGTGATCTGCAAAAGCAATCGCTTGTCTTTCAACTGTTATGGACCTTATTTCAACGTCTGATGAACAAAAGATGTCATCACCAGTTCTTCAAACTATTTTTGGCGTTCTCGTTGCTTTTTATCAAAGTTTTCACAGTTGATATCTGAGTTCTGCGATCACGAGCCTATAATAGCTCGCCTATGATTGACAGCATCAAAGCTGCAATAACATGCAGTGAAGAACAAGTTGGTTTAGAGGCAAAATCACACTTATCATGTGTGTTTACTTCCTCATTGACACTGAACCAGTTAAGTTCTGCATCGCCTATTTCAGATGCTAAAAATGTGGTTGAAACAAACATCAAATTACTTGACAAAAAAAGGAATATTGAATCTAGGGATGGATGACAGAATTTTTGCCAATATCCAATACCGATGCGGATATATGCACATATTTTTTCCACCTCATTGCAGTCTCTCCTGTAGTAGAATTAATGCTATTATTCCTGCTGTCACCATGATGGCCCACTGGCAAGATGCAGATATAAAATACAATATTTTTCAAAATGTACACAATCACTGGGAAAAATAAAGTTTGACAGTTTTTGTTGTTGTTGTTGTTGTTGTTGTTGTTGTTGTTTTCCACTGGTTCCTGTTTCTTTTTCAGAGAAGCAGCACAAATCGTTTCATCAGCTTCAAGCCTCAGAGGACAGAAGAGATGAGTGGACAAAAAGTTTATTTTTGATGACAACATGTGTGTGGATTTTACTCCGTTTGACTGCTTTCTTAACAAGCACCTGCTGGTATGGACTCAAGCTCAATGATGGTTAAATACCAGCGGTTGTGACCCGACTTCAAACTGGAAAGCTTTAAGTTTGCCGTGTTTGTGCTGTTTTAGCGTTTATTCTGTAGCTTATCCTCTTGAATTTGGCACTACTATGTTGCTAATATGGCTATTCCCCGAGGTTTGGGCGCTGTCGGACTAAACTGTGTAATACTGGGAGACACTGTGTGGACGTTAAACCTCGTGTGAAGCAACTAGATAATGAGAGTAGGTGATCAAAAGCTGTAACTGTTTTTTTGTGTTGCTTTTTGTGGAAGTTTATACTGTAGTGTGAGCTGCTGATCTTTGTTTCTGGACAGAAGCTGGTGTGGTCCACGGCGCCGGCGTGTGCATAATGCGTGTGTTGCTGCTGATGACTGTAAATAGGTCTTTCTGTGGTTGTGCGTGCACGGTGGAGGGAGGGGTCCGATTTTCGAATAATTGTCAAATAGTGCCCGTTGAATATCGAATAGCATTTTGGCTTGAAATGCCCATCCCTAATACAAACAATAGCTATCACAGATATTCTACTTTGAAATTAACCACAAGTGACATTCATCCAAAAACCCTGTAGCAAAATACAGCTGGAGTGAATAAACATGTCAGCCATCTCACTCATGGATGTAAAACTATTACCAACATAACTGCAAACACTAATAAAAAATAACATTCAGATTTTGGAACATAAAATAGCAAGCTTAACAAACTTTTTGTTACTTTTTTTTAATGTTTGTAACAGGAGCAGCAACCTACAGTGCCCCAAAATGGTCGAACTGTATCGGTATCAGTAGGTATCCCAGATTCAGGTATCCAAATCAGATTGAAACTGAAAAAAAAAGTGCATAGGTGCATCAAATTTTGCACCTATTATTCCTTTAGACCCCCAAAATAAGTTTTAAAATGGGCCTCATGCTTAAAAACACTGGAATTACCCTTTAAGATTTGTTCAAAGTAATTCAGCAGTGTCTCTTTAATAACCAAATTTAATGGACCTTTTATGATCAACTGACATAGACTTAATTATTGGAATTTTCTATTGGGATCAGCCTCAAATATCCACGATCAGTGAAGCTTCTTCCCTCTGTAGAACCATGTTAACAAACATAAGAGACAGTTGTATGGCTGCAGAGTTGGCTGAGCGCCAAGTTGAATATATCAGAGTTTCACAGTCTTATTTATGAACTGAATGTCGACACCAATGCTATTTACAAGCCTGAAACGGCAACTCGTATGTCACATTAATACGCCATTACCAACTCTGCTCGACTGTTTTCTTAGGGAGACCCTGCTGAACGAGCTTTGATGAGCACAATCTGTCAGTGTTCATCAAAAACGCACAATTTAACGACGAAGCCGCTTATGTTTGCAGTCAAGAGCAGACTATGACCACGCAACTGATGTTATAGGCTGATGTAATGACATGTAGCTCTGCGGCTTCTCTTACTGGACTTGTGCAACAGTCCTGGCAGCTGTGGGAGGCTATTTTCCACCAGCAAAACAAATCAGCTCACACTTGAAAAGGTGGCGGGCAAAGCTGGGAAATCACAGAATGTGTGTTATTACTCTGCAGCAATCTTGACTACAAGAAAGGCTAAAAAGCTACTTTAAAAAGATCACTCTAATTAACACTGACTTTGTATAATTTCACTACGCAATGTGTCTTTATAATCAGACATGAGAGGCATATCCAGCCAAGAGGAACTGAAAGTGATGAGATTTATGTTTTTGAGTTTTGAACTGAAGCAATTAATTGATTAATGAATTAGTCAGCTGATAGAAAATTAGTCAGCAACTATTTTGATACTCAAGTGATGGATGGAAGCAGCCATATGTCATGTCCCCGTCTTGAGAACGACCACGCCCCCCCCTTTGGATGAAAACAAGCGCCGTAAAAGCAGGCAGTTAATATGTGTGACTGAGGCAAACACTTCATCACAGGTTAGTTAATGATGTTACTGAGTAAATTACATTTGTGCCGACTGGGCCTTTAGATCAAAGTGAATCAGAAAAGAATCCTAGAGACGGTGTAACTTAAGTTATTACTGTGAAAACATATGACCCTACCATTAAACACCTAATTTTAGAATGGAATTTGATATAACAGTATCAAAACAGCAGAAGAAAGTGTTTAAAAAGTGACACCTGAAGATTTAACAAGCTACTTCTGTACGTCAGGCTCCTCCACTTTGATGGAGGCCGACTGAAAGGGCTCCTATTTCTTTAATTTTTTTCCTTGTAAAAACATAGCAAAATGATTCACCTGACTGGCCACAGGATTCGGGCTCCTAATAGCTAAAAAGCAACATGGTTTTCTTATTTTATGCATTTTAATTGGCACAAAACAGGTGATTAGAGTGGATTTTTTTTTTTTTTTTTACCCAAAACGTGGTGGGGACATGATGCAAGGGCAAAGTTACCCGGATGGGCTGCTCTCGTCCATGGTTAACGCCATTTTTCCTCGCAAATGCCAAACATTCTGTTGTTCCAGCTTCTCAAATATGAGGATGAATAACCTGAATATATTTGGGTTTTGGACGAACGGAAAGACAAAACAAAACATCTGAGGACATCACGCTGGTCACGTTTTAAAGAACATATGATTAATGCATTCATTTAAAGTAGTATTGTGTAGGACTTAGTGGCATATAGCAGTGAAGTTGTAGATTACAAACAACTGAACACTGATCCTCTCACCCTCCCCTTCCCAAGTGTGTAAGACAGGCCTGTTCAGTTGTTCAATATGGCCCTTTGATCATTTATTTACCTGAAAAAAGTATATTATTATAAATGTATTTAAATAACCTGCTAACATTCTGTGTTTATGCTAGTTTACACTGTTTATTAGAAGATCATCAATTTATTAGTTGGTTAATTAGCCCAGTCATTATGTCTGTGGTAAAGCACAGAGACACTTATTATTTTAAAAGTTTTGACTCAGACTGTTTAAGCCATAATCTGCCAATAGAGCCCCTTTAATCTTACACGCTGGACTTTTAAAAAATATTTAATGTAAAAACTGTTCAATAATGCAAATACTGGTTAGCTGCAGCCTTATTTAAGGAAAATCCACAGGGTGATCTGAAATAGATTGGGTTAGGATTGTCAAAAGTATTGAGGTATTGATACTTTTTCAGTATTCTGTTAAAAAACACAATACTAAAATTAAATAATATCTAAAGTACTGAAGCTGATAAAAAAAAAAGAATTCAAGACCTCAGTCTTTATTGTCCTGCATGAAATCTGGCGTGCAGCAAAACCAGACAGAGTTCAATTACTTTTTTACGGAACCAGCACCGTGTGCAGGTTCTTCATGCTCAAAAGAGGTACAGAGTATTATTTATATTAGTATTGTATCAAAAGTTGAAATTCAAATTCACTGAATTTCCGGTATCATGACAACTGGAGTTCAACCAGTCTATTGTCCGACTGATATCATCAGAACAATATTAACATACCACAGCTTTAGCAGTCTTTATCGGTATTCACATATACAGTATGTTGTCCAAAATGTGCTGATATGAAAACTTTTTAAATAGAACATCATGCAGATTTTTTTTTTTTTAATTTTGAGCTTTATAGGCAGCAGTTTATGTACATTTGATCCTTTTCTTCATTCAAGTTTAATATAGCCGATATTGTTCTGCTTGTTTTTTTAATTTACAGTTATAAATAATTATTTAAAACTGTAAAGTTCACTGTTTCAGAGCCCTGATTGCCTCTCATTTCTGACAATAAAGTTTATTATTTAACTGTAAAATATCCATCCTTTTATTTGTTTTTGATAACCACATTTGAGGGATCAGTGCAAAAATTGTGTTCATATATATGTTATGTATAAAAAATATCTGCCAAAATATTGATATCAGATATTTCAAATATCGGTATCAACTCCAAACATCTGGTATCAGTCAGGTTCTGCTGATACTAACTCCACATCAGGTAATCAGTAATCTGACTGGACTGTGTTTTATCAGTAACTTGTCTTCTCAGCACAGAGGGAGTTTTGATTATCAGCTCACTGCCACACTTCTTGGACTGCTGACTGACTCTGCCAGTGCAGACACAGCCAGTGTGTCAGCTAAGTGATCTAATTAGCTTAGGGCTAATATTAATAGCATGTGGTGGTAATAAAAACTGCACAACAGAGCCATGACAAGTGTAAAAAAAAAACAAAAAAAAAACAAAAAAAGGCCTGTTGTGGTGCCACTGTGTGGGCTATTTAATTAAAGTTTCCTCAGGCTGAATGGGCTCACAGTGAACATCCAGGAAACGCAGTATGTCCTCTGCTGCTTGCCCAAGTTTGGCTGAAAACATGTTATAATTTCCCTGAGAGGAGGAAAAACAGGCTGCACACACACACACACACACCCCCACTGGCGTCGACCCAGCTACAGATGGCACAAAGCTACAAAATGACACTACAGAACAAGGATAGGCCTGGAAACTGGTGGCAGGGACCAAACACAAAAATAACACATAAAGCTGCATTTTGAAGCAGTGATACAACTGCAGGAACTGGCTGGAGCACAAATCAACACAGCTACCCTTTTAACACGGGCACACAAGTACATGCAGCCCCCGGCATTAGTTTGCTGTAATGTTAACAACAGCAGTATCCTTACAGTAAACACGTACAGCACTGTGGAGCATGTGAAACACATAAAATGACACACTGTGTGGTTTCGTGCAGCCATCGTGTCTGTGAAGTTACCTACCTTGTTTTAGAGGCCAAGAAAGCGAGTTTTATTAATCCGTGAGTGCAAATCTGGATCCCCTCTTTCTCTATACTCGCCACTTTCAAGCTGTGCTCTAAAATATGAAGCTCCATCTTTTACGTCTTCTCATTTGAGGAACGACTAAAAATGTTTAAAAAAAAATACTAAATACTTTCAAACAAGATGCATAAATAAATAAATACACACATACGGCAGGCTAAACGCGTATTAAATAGAGAAAGAAAGAGCGAGGCAGGGTGGAATAAAGAAAGCAAAGAGGTAAAAACGGACCTGCTGTCAAACCTGCAACGGAACCGCTCACACTTCTGGTCGCAGGATTTCAAAATAAAAGTCGCCAGCACAGGCAGCTGAAGTGTTTGTGGACATTCAAGTAGTCTAACTGTCTTAAAAATATAAAACCAGTATTTTTTTGTTGTTGTCGGAAAGTACGTTTTTTTTCTTTATGGAAGGCAGTTGGATAAAAAACAACAACAATTAAAAAAATAAAAAAATAAATATAAACCTCCAGATATCAGCTAAGCTAGCTTTACCATTGCCTTAGCTACGTGCTCCGTTGGTTGCCTAGCAACTAGTCAAACCCCAGAAATATGGTGCGTTCAATTTGAACTGGAAAGTCAACATTTCTGAGTTCCAAGTTGAAAATTTGGGAACTCAGAAATTGAAAATAATAATTGACTAATAACTCAACAATGTTTTTTTGTTTTGTTTTTTTAAATTTTACCTTGAATTAAATACACAGTAACATACACAAAGATAATTTTTCAAAACAAGAATGTTGCAATTTATGGTAGATTTGTCTTAGTTTATTTTAGTTTTGTGTGAAACCGCTCAGTGAACTACAGCTCTCATCTCGCACAATATATGTCATCAATAACAATATCGCTGTCCCTTGTAACGTTATCTTACTTTAAGTGTTTACTCCTTATAGCTTTAGGTGGATTTTGTTAACATTCTGCTAGGCTAAGCTAACTGACTGCTGGAGAGAGCCTTATATTTATTATACAGCAGAGGCTCAGAGTTGAATTTAAGTAAAATATTCCAAATGTTCCAACTTCTGAGTTGTGAAAATTTTTTGATTTTCTTTGTTAAATTGAAAATTCTTTTGGTATTTGACCATTGATTGCACAAGATGCTTTAGGAAATTGTGATGATTGTTTTTCAGCATTTTTCTTTAAAAAAAAAATAACAATAATTTGTTGTATTTGAATTCATATCCAGTTGTTGATTTCTACCCTAACCCTTCAAATTTGAATAAAACCTACATAAAATATAACTGAACACTTAACTAAACCAACTAAAAAGTAAACTGTTTCAAATACAAACATTTAGGCTAAAAAATAAATAGGACTCATGACTGAAGTATTTCTAAAATTGTAGCTGAGGCCCTGATCACATTATGCTGACTAGTTCTCAGCCAGACTGTCTAAATTGAGTGGGGATGTCCCTAATGAATTGTTGTAGTTTTAATCTCAGTCCTTTTATTTTGAAGAGACACCGGAAGCGGCTGTGTCACCAGCTTCCCGTGGCTTGTCAGACCTGTTAAATGGGAGAGCAGAGGACCGCTGTTCCCCATGTTTGCTCTCCGACTGGAATAGTTAGCAGCTGGTCGGACTGAAACAAACAACTTGCCATTCAAACGAAGGGGGCGGGTCTGCAGTGGAGCTGGGCATCATGGGAAATGTCGTTCTCTAGCTTATTTGTCTATACAGGTAGGCCTGTTCAGGTGAAACAAGGACTGTGAAAGCTCACTTTAATTTAAGGATCTTTACATCTGCATCGAAGATTTTATTGTCTATGCATTCACGTTTTTGGCAGCACAAGGGAAAAGCTAAGGGTTGCAATTTGAGTGAATGAATGGTCAAAATTTATAAATAGCAAATTTTATAAATAGCAACAGCCTAACAAAGTGCTGTGCAATCAAAATTTAGCAAAAAAAACATAAAAACAGCACAGTAAAAATACAAAGACCATATAAAACATTGTGTCATCAACACCATGGGCCTAATATATTACATTTCCTTAGACTATATAAAGGAATATAAATATATCTGTGTAAGAAATACAAAAATATGTTAAAGTAGCCTATATAGTGTTGTTTATACATAATAACTGTGCCTATGAAATAAAATAATATGAAGTACAGTGCCCTGGCAACTTTCATCTGGGCAGGCCCATGTTTTTCCCAAACAACATACATTTTTATGAGTTGCACAAAACAATTTAAGGCTGTTTGTAAATTGCTATAACATGCTGTTAATGTTCTCACTGCAACTTACAGGATTTTGCGTGGCACTGGAACCAGTAACGTTTGAATAATAAATGTGTTAACTTAAAACATTTTGCAGCATTTCTTTTTGTCTCTGACCTTTTGTGCTCCGCCTTTTGGCTTTTTTGGTCCTTTATCCATTAATTTGTGTCCTATTTTTGATTCAGACTCCACTCTGGAAAGCAGAGTGCTCTGTGGTTCTGCATATTTACATGATTCCTGTAAAAACTGGCAACCAGGGAGGGACTTCTCATGGGTATGCAAGATTTGGCTCCTAGCACCCCAGGCCCGAGCATGGCTGGCTAACTGAGCTAACTAGCTAACAGCACTACTGTTACCTACTTTAGCTTTAAAGTTATATTTTCACCAGGAAACTCAGAAAGCTTTTTCTTCTTAAAATATGATCCAGTTTCACCCAAAACACTGAATAGAGACATTAAGTTGTATTTTTGTACAAGTTAAAAAGGCTTGCAGCTCAGAGTATGCTCCAGGGAGTTGCTGAAGCAGTCCACTCTAAGATGCCTTGCACACAATCTGTGTCACAGATAACACTTTTCTCACAACTTCTAGCCAGCGTGCCCATAACCACGGTTTTTGGGACATGGTTTGAGGAGGCCAACAACAGGAGACACAGCATGCTTTTGCAAGATAGCTAACTAATAAGTCTTAGCTCTGCTCTGCTAAAAGTTGAAGATTGATTGGTGAGTGATGTCATGATATTGTTGGTTGAAACTGGTTGGTTTTACCTTAGATAAGCACATGCCATATTTTGTAAAACATGACTGAATTATTATATAAAAGTACTTTTTTGTATTTTTTTCGAGGCATCTATTTCTAAATATGTGCACAATAAGGCTGGGGAGATATTGAAAGGGTTTAATATGGCATTTTTCATTTGATCTCGGCTTTAAATCAACAAAAACCTTTACCACCTGTCAAATTAGAGGGACTGTTTTTACCCAAAAACAGTAGCAAGGTCAACGAACCTGGATGTGCTGCTTTCATCTACATCTCTGCCACAAAGGCTCCACTTTGGCATTTCAAGTCTTAAACCACCTCCCTGACAAGCGTGTTGTTGTCTGATGAATCACAGCAGCACTGTGGTGTTAATTGTGTCTCGCTGAGGGCCTGCATCACTATAGCATCTCCAGACAACACTCTAATTGCAAGAACAATTAGATGTAACAGCCCACAACAAAGTATTAATTAAGCACACAAAGATAGGAGCTGTGCTACCACAACAGAGAGCGTCAGCATATTTGAAGGGGAGAAAGTGTTTCCCTTGTGACAGGCAACTACTGTACCGCTAATTCTCAGATGGGATTTAGAAAGCAAACAAATCTGTGTACAAATAAATACACAAACAACAACATACAGATGTTTTAAAGACTATTTAGCAGAGGTGGGACCAAGGCATCCTTTTGCAAATCACAAGTAAGTCTCAAGTCTTTGCATCAAAGTCCCAAGTCAATCGATTTTTTAAAATACTGTTAAGATATTATGATATACTTCCTTACATCAGTTCCATGCTTTCTTTTAATGTGGACTCATCAAATTCGGTCAAGTGTTTGGATTACGCTGCAAGTGCCGACTGTTTTTAATGAATTTGGAAAATACAGTTTTTAATATTGTGCACCTGCAGCGAGGAACAACATGCAGAACAAATTCAAGCTTTCCTCGGTTTAATTCACAGGGCAATTTAAATCTTCATCACATTTTACTTCTTTTAGCTGATTTATATGCTTTAAATTTTAACTGTTTTTATGTATTATTGAGGTTTTTATTTATTCTTAAAATTTTATTGTGGCTTTTATTGTTTTTTTTACTTCTTGTTGCCTCTTTTATGTACATTTCTAATCTGTGTTTTTTGTGTCTAGGGGCTTTTATTTGATGTTTTACTCGGCTACATTGTAAATAAGGTGACTTACAAGTTAAAATAAAGGCTGAATGAATGAGTGGTTGATTTTAGCTTCTAATTATGAAAAATGCTGTAGTGAAAGAACAAGAAAGTAATGACAGATGTAGGTGTCTGTGTTTTAATAAAGAACAATAAGGGAAAAAAAATAGAAACTTTCCCATTTTAAACAACCTCTGAAAGTGTACAAGGTGCACTTGAATGCACCATGATTGTCCCCTTTGTGTGTGCGTGTGCGTATGTGTGTGTGTGAAAATCCAAAACACACGCTGCAGAGTGACTCTCAGTACAGTTTTTTATTACATGGCTATTTTGGTACGAACATTTATCTGTGGTTAGCCTTCTGAGATTTACTCACCGAACTAAACCAAAATCTGGCAGGGGTTCTTATTTTGGACCCCGTTAGTTGATTCAGGAGATGAAGGGAAAGGAAATTTAATCACAGCACACTTTTTAAATAACACTTTTTAATCCTTGGCCCTGGAGCGAGGTATCAAGTATTTTCAAGTCAGAAGTCCAAGTGAAGTCACGAGTCGGTGGTGTTACCGTAGAGACGCACAGGAGGCGGAAAGTGCTGCGTCACGTCTTTTCGGGAGCGAGAAGCAGCCTGGCTGAACACACCAGGAGCACATTTCTCTCTGTTTTTCTCTGATTTTTGTGATCACATCATCAATCTAATGCTCTCCATGTGACCCTCCCTCTCTCCTACCTGTCTGCTCTGCTCGCCTCTCTAGTTCTCTGTACACACAAGTGACAAATATGTGGCAACCACAAACGGCAGCGACACTATTTCTGATAAATATATTGTATGGGCAGATTTTAAAGACCCCCTCCAGTGAAAATTGTGTTTTTTAACCTTGTTAACATGTCCACACGTGTTACAAGAGATATCATAAGTAGGAAACTGCAGGGAACAATGGCAGCCTCAAAAAAACAGATTCAGTCAGACTAACCACCGGCAGAACTTAGAATAAAAAGTCACTGAGATGTGGACGTAGACTATGACACAAATCTTAGTTGACAAAATATTAAAACTTTTTTTTTTAAATTTGGTGTTCAGGCTAATTGGAGAATGTAAGAATCACTTTAGGTCTACAATAATGATACATGAAAATGAACTTAATTTAATTTAATTTAATTTTTGTCAAAGCCACAAGTAGCCACTGGAGAGGGGCCAAAGAGCCGCAGGTTGCAGACCCCTGCTCCAGGAGAACAGCCGGGAGAGAGGGATGCATATTTCATCAGCTCATTTATATAATTTGTATAGTTTATAGTAGATTATCAGTGTGTTTTCATGCCAGATTTTCTCACAGAGCGTGGACAAAATAGAACAGACGCCAAAACTATTGCTGCAGATTGCGGGTCAGCCGCGGAGCTCCGCTGAGTCTCTGCTGTTCAAGTCCAAGTCAAGTTGAAAGTCTTTTTTGATTTTGTCAAATCGAGTCTAAAGTAATCAAATGTAGGACTTTCCACCCCAGAATGATAATACACTCAGTATGTACTCACCCCTACGCCGATGTGAGGATGGGTGAAGATCTTCAGTTCACAAAACAATCCTGGAGGTTCAGCAGAAAACAGGGTTGCAGCCAAATCCAGTACAATGGCAGTGAATGGTGACCACAGATAAAATTTTAAAAAAAGAACACAAAACAAACACAAAATGTCTCCATCCTGCTCGTGTGGTGTAATCCAAGTGTCCGTGAGCCACAACATTCAAATTTAACCACAAAAGATGCCATTTACACCATGTTTTTAGCCGAAACGTCAACTGTAGCCTCCCAGGTAGCATGTAAACATGGCGTCGATGTATCGCAAAACTTCATATATCTCTTGATGGACGCACGTGTGAAAATATTATGTGATCTCTTGTGCATCTGGCTCGAGTCTGAGAGGCTCCAGTTGACATTTCAGCTAAAAACATGGTGTAAATAGCATCTTTTGTGGTTAAATTTTAATGTCGCGATATGACAGATATGACAGAAAGGGGGAAGAGAAAGTGGGGGAATAACATGAAGCAAAGGGCTGTAGGCAGGAGTCGAACCCACAGGCACCACCAGCTGAGCTGCCAGGCCTCACCAATATACTGCAGAGTTAAACAAAACCACCAATTATTATTTATGAGCTCGTTCTTATTGTTGAGATATCGCAAATAAGACATTTTCTTGTGTGGTAGGCTGTAAATATTAAAAAAAGAACATTTATGTTTTAACAAAAAATTAATGAAACCATCAAGAAATGATGAAACAACCTTAACAGCAGCATCATTTATTACTTGCAGTCAGGAGACTTTCATAACAGCCCGTTATGCAGCGATCAATTCCTACTAATGCACGGTATGTGGAGCGGAGGTCTCTTTAATATATCTCCTTTTACTTCTCATGTTTAATGTACAGTATGATGTATTGATTGCTTGGAAGCGGATCTTTTATTGGATTGTGCCTGTAAGTGAATAAATAGACTTGAACACGACACAAGTGCACCATCAAAGCATTAATAGGTTCAGCTGGACAACAGTGCATCAGTGTTTTAGCCGTTAGCTGATGGTCATTAAGTCCACTCTTTTATCCACAGGGTTACTTATGGCTTACTTTCCACTCCACAGGGGCATTAAAGGTAATCTAGGCTGTACAGCCACAGGTAGCAACACTTGTGGACTGTTGTATAATTACGGCCAAAGAAAAAAAAGTGATTATACCTCATAAACTGGGGAGGAGGTCTGTGTGCACAGAACAGGCGGTCTTTTCCACTTTCAGCTGCTCGACTCTGCTTCCCTTTTTTAGCCTAAAGGCAAACTGATTACAAAGCCGGTTACGTTTCATGTTTGCCTCCTCTTGGCTGCATCCCACCGCCTCCCTGATGCATCTCTAAGAACATTCTTTTGTGTGTTTTCGTTGTCTCAACGTGATGAAACATACAAATGGGCCCTTGTTTCAAGGAGGTCTTTCCTCTGAGGCGCCGTTGTTGCGCTCGGTCGTACACACGAAAAGTGATGCAAGTAGCTGTGTGAGGAATGAAAATGAAGAGCTCAAGAGAGAAGTTTAAACTGCTTTCTCATCTCTGCAGAACTTTTTCACTGCGGCCTTTGTTGACATGAAATAGTAGCAAAAACACAGATGTTGCCAATCATATTTATTCAGGTGCTTTTCCATTCAGAGTCCGGGTGCTGCTGTTGTGCATGTTGGCTCGCTGAGAAAGTCTCTGCTTCACCTGTGAATTCTGCAAAACCTGGCAATTTTGTCCAATCATTGCAACTTTTCTGCAAATTTGACCAATCATCGTAGGTTCCCATGAGTTCAACCAATCAGAGCAGTCCCCAATGCAAACGCTATACTTGTACATCCCAGTGAACCACCTCAGTGTTTTATTATTTGTAATTTTGTTGTTGTTGTTGTTGTTGTTTTATTAAAAGAACACATTTATCAATTTTCTGTGCTCTTCGTTGTTCTATAAGAGTTTGAGCTAAAAAATTATTTTGCTTCTTTGTCAAATACCCCCAGGTGCACTTCTTCATTTACAAATAAAGTCAAAAATGCTCATTTTATTAAAAGTTTTGATCCCTTTTTTAACTCACAGTTACTTAATTCATACCCAATTTTATCAGCTGCCTGGCATCGTAGTTTATTACAGTACAACAGCTACCATGAAAAAACATGAAACTGGCTGATTTCTCCCCCTGGTCATCTGCAGCACCCCCTGCAGTGGCTCTGCACCCCTGCCAGGGGGGGCCCACCCCTGATATTGGGAACTACGGGGCTAACTGATGCAATGATACTCTTATTGACTGATTAACTGATTGATTGAGTAGCAGAGAGGACTCTGAAATTAGTGCATCGAAATTCAGGAAAATAAGTACGAAACACTGAAACCCTTGGCTTATTTAGTGACCCGGGGCATGGAGCTACTGGCAAGGTGTCCCTTATTTTTCCACATTGAAAGTGGCAGCCCTACTTGACATGATAATTACCTCTAAATATGTTAATTTGCTCCAACAGGAATCTGTAACACACCGTAACACAAAATATCAGCATCACTCTTCACCTGTTTCAGGAACGTCTCTGTCCAGAACGCTGTCTCATTCCTCATATTGTGTGTTTTTCACACCCTCCTGAACTCAGACACTGACGGGGATGTCACAGCTGACGTCAGCTAAGGTCTGTGAGGGTTCAGGGTTTAGGGCTCAAGGCGGTCAGTGGAACTGGGCCGCTTCTTCCTCCCGACTTCTTTTGTGTTCTTGTGTCCTCCATAAGACATCTGATATTGTGTCTAACTGCCAAGACACAGATCCACAACAAAGGCGAGCCGGAGCAGAGGATGAATAAAAAATCCAGCGAGTTTAGGTTGCATCATATGAGACGTGACAGTCGAGAAGAAAAAAAAAAAAAAAACAGCCTCAGGATTCTGTGTTTGAAACGATGCGTCACGTCTGAGCGGCTCTGTAGTCTCGGCTGGACAGACATGTGACATCAAACACACTGACTGTCTCAAACTACAAAGAAATGTCCTAGAAAGTGAGACACATTAATGCCAAGACAACGAGGAATTTCTCCACAAGGTCTCAGGTGGAGCCCAACCATCCACTCAATATGTACTCACCTCGATGCTGATGTGAGGATGGGTGAAGATCTTCAGTTCACAAAACAATCCTGGAGTTTCAGCAGAAAAGAGGGTTGCAGCTAATGGCAGTGAATGGAGACCAAATGTAAATGTAAAAAAAAAGAACACAAAACAAACAAATGTCTCCATCCTGCTCGCGTGGTGTAATCCAAGTGTCCTTGAGCTGCGACATTAAAATTTAACCACAAAAGACGTTCACACCATGTTTTTAGCCGAAATGTCAACTGTAGCCTCCCAGGTAGCATGTAAACATGGCATCGATCTCCATGTTTACATGCTACCTGCTCATGTCCTCATAAATGTTCCCCGTGGTGCTAAATCTAAATCACCCCAGCCAGTTTTCTGCATTATATGTTCTGTAATAAAAGGTTTCAGTGCATCAGTGCATGTAACATAAACACCAATGTGATCTGTGATATCAGACCAGTATCGGGCCGATACACAGGTCGGGTTCTAGTCTCAAGTATTGACTTGTCGATCATCTGCTGTTTATGCTTACGTTTGACAAAAAGACATTAGATGGCTAGATCACATCACAGTTATTTCAACATTATTACTTGGCTTTGTTAAATACTTGATTCTGATTGGTCAATCGCAGCATTCTAAGTTCTGTTATTTCTGTATAACACTGACCGTTGCTATGAAGAACAGACGGTTGCTATGGACACAGTTCTGATCGTAGACTCTGGAGGAGCAATAAAACAGTTTTTAAATTAATAATCGTTGAATTGACCATTGAATTTTGTGTCAAATATTTCTTACATAATACAACAGTAACTCAGAATGTATCATTAGCATTAGCATTAGCTCCAGACGTCTAACATGGTGGCTAGCTTGGTTAGCATTAAACTGATCGTAGACAAACTAAATCTCACTAAATCTAAACTTAATTCCCACCAGATAAATGCTCCAACAAGGGCGCTTTTCAATTTTTGTTTAGTCACCGATCTGACAAAAATAGTGGACGTAACAGTGTCAGTTAAACTGTACCTGATGTGTCTGTAGGGGTTGCTATAGCAACAGCTTTCAACTGAAACCAACAGCTGGTGGCCGAATACATCCATTCACAATGTTGGAATGTCGTCTAACCAAACTCTTTAAAGCCCGTGGAGTGTTTTTGGCAACTTATATGAGAATAATCACAGAATTTATTAAATGTGGAAAGGTCACGACCCGAACAGTAACCCTGGAAAACAGCCTCCATGTCAAGCAATGACAGCCAGGTAGGTCCCAGTGTTTACTGATGGTGATTATGTGATGACTTTGAACCAAAAAAACACACACTTGGCCTCATGCAAGAACATTTTTGTATTCTTATGTTAAAATTCTCTTATTTTTGCTCATACAGTGGGCGTGTATGAACGTGTCAGATTCAATAAATGCTCGTCGCTTCAGAAAACTGATCCGACTTCAGATAAATTATCCAACTGTGCGTATCTGACTGCATGTGCATTAGACTTATAAATCAGTATAACTGACGCCCCAATAACACGATATATGGCTGCGCTTCCCGCACCATATGTCAGGAAGTGTTGATTCATGAAAATGGCATCAAAGAGAAAAAAGTTACAAGTTTGGAGTTTGACGTCCTGCTTTCAGAGATCATTACACCTGACAGCAGGTCGTAGTCGAACTGAATGAATGATGATAGGCTATTATGATCTGAAAGGTAGTCAAACAGGATAATTATGAAGTGTAATTTATTTTTCAAACTCAAAAATGTCTTCAGACCAGTGAAATGTACCATCATTATTGAAAAACTTCAGTTTGGATAACAGCAGGTCGGGACCACTCGGAAATTGTGTTCGTGAAAGGAAATTCAAAATACGAGAAAACTGGCGAATGCAAAAGTTTTCTTAAATCACTCATAAACACCACTAAAGAACAATTGTGTTTGTATAAGCAGTTCTTGCATGAGGCCCAACGTCTTTGTTGTTTTCTGAGATGGTGTTGTAGGTAGTGTTTTGGCAAATGACAAAATTGCAAATTCACAAAAATCACAAATTTTATAAACAAATTTATCATGGAGGAGATGCAACACAGACAAGTCATTTCCTTTGGGAAAACAGTGCAGATCTCAATGTTATGATGTGTTTTTTTTCCAGTTCTGGTTATTAATGACAACTTCAAGAATCTAGAACACACAAAGCTCAGGACTTTTTTCCCCCCAGGCGCTTTAATAAAATATAGAACGAGTGTTCTGGGATTTAGGGAGTTAATCAATCAATTGTCAGGAAATGACTCAGAAAAAATATGAAATATCATAAAATGCCAAAACACACCGGAGTGGAGCTTTAATAAAAGATGATCTCTCAGATCTTTGTTGTAAATCCTCGCCCGGGTCCAGACCTTCTCATCCGCCCACTCCACCAAGTTGACAACGAGAAATAGTCTGTCGGTGATGGAGTCAGAAGACGAATGCACTCGGGGAAAACACCTGTGGTTGAAGTCACTCTCGGTGAGGGAGAAGAATTGGCGGCGAGCCCGGGAGAGGACATTTTTTTCAAAGTTTCCACAGGCCGGTTTGAGTCATTTATTATTGGAGAAACTTAACGGGGACGCTGCCCGGGGCTGAAGACTGTGTTTGAGTAAATAAAAAACATGCTTGTTTCATTATTTTATGTTTTATTTGTTTTGTTATTCCCAGGGTTGGGTAGCAACAATAATTAGGATTATGCAATCAGATTACAAAACATGAATAACTTTAATCAACCCAGATTACATTTAAAAATGAAAAATGTTCTTGTAATTTGATCTGATTAATTCTAAGTGCTGAATATGTTGTACTGTATATCACAGTCAGTTGCTCCTCTCAGGTTGCCAGATTGATAGTTTTGTTAATGCCGACTTAACAAAAAACTTTCTTTGTTTGTTTTTAATGATGATTTCTGGATAATGGAGTTTTCATTCCTTTTTATTTACATTGAAAATAGAAGATGAACACTTTGAGTAAAATGCTCCATGCATTACAAAATCATACTTCTGTATTTTTTATATTATTTTACTGGTTTTGACTTGTAATTTGATGTGACCAGCTGTAAATAAATTATGCAAAACGCATTTTATTTGCATTGAAAATGGTTTGATAATTAAACAAAACATAAATATTTGTGAACCACAGTTTTTAATTCAATATATTATATTAACACATTACATTAAAAAGTAATCTGACCCAACCCTGATTATTTCATGTAATAAATAAACAAATGTCAGTGATGCTTATCTTATGTATTTGATTTAATAATCATTTGACCAGGACAGATGTGATCACTATAAGTTCCACTGTAATATGTTCTGGAGGATTTAATTTAATCTAATTAAGTAAGTTAATGTGGAAAGAACCGACACTATTACAGGAACAGAACATGAGATGAGAACATGGCGAGCCAACGTATGTTCATTTGACTTCACAAATTTAGCATTTGGCTAAAATAGATGGATCCCTTGTAGGTTCCATTCAGGACAGTGCAGCACATCCTGTCTGTGGCTTATTATACGCCACTTCAATCATCACTCAATATGTGTTTTTAGCAGCTCGGAGGAGCTTTTTAAACATGAGGGCTGCTTTTCACGGACTGTTTTTGGACCGCTTTGTACCTAGTGATTATCTACTTTAGGTGCCTTCCGCTTTGAATTCTGCAACTTATTAAAAACAGAAAAGAGTCCTGTGATGCTGTCAGTTTCTTATTTCCACATATCGAGCGACTGGATTAATAGAGAAATTCTGAGTTCTGTGGGGGATCTTTTCTCTCTTCCTCCCAGATGCTGACACCTGATGGGAACCGCAAAGTTTTTCGTTGTACTTAGACCGAAAATATCTCAGTGTGACGTCATGCACACTCATATTTGGACAGGCATCAACTGGAATATGAAAAGTATAAAAGCAGGCACCAAAATGGAAATCCTGCCGATGGAAGCTCATTCCCAGAGTTGGATCTCCCTCTGAGGAGCAGAATTAACACAGGAGGTGGTGGAGTGGAGGTGGGGTCCATAAAACCACGCTGAAATGACAGCCAAAGGCAGCTGAGCAAGGGACCGTTTTAAAGTCTGGCAGCTGCATGACGATTGCTTTACTGCAAAACCTTTAAAGCAAATTGCAGAAGCTGCAAATGACAGCAGACAGCGTGGGAGAAAATATATGTGGCTCAGGTAAGACGCGGCCGAAAGCTCTGAAAAAGCGAGAAAACGGAACTTGAGTTGGGATTATTTTGTCACAGATACTAATACCATGATCAAGAGGAAACTGGCGCGCTCAAGCTATGATTTCTTTTAATCATATATGAAGTCCTAAAGGCTGCATGAAGAAGCAGCGTTCAGAATACAGCTGGTGTGTGAATGCAACATCTGTCCTCAGGTACACAGGTCGGAACAGTCCTTAATGTATATTCAGTCAGTGTACTCTATACCTTCACTGCCCGGCAGCAAGAGATATATGAGGAATTATGAGGATCTCACTGCACAAAAATCCTGAAATATGCAGAGGTGTCAGAGTACACCTAGTGTTTACTCAAGCAGAAGTACAGATACTTTTGTAAAAAAAAGAAAGTAAGAGAAGAAGTACAAATTCAACTTCTTTACTCAAATAAAAGTGAAAATGTACAGGCTCTGCAAAAGATGTAACAAGACATAACAGACAAAGAGGACTTTACGTTGTTTTTTGTCTTGATACATCTTTTCTGTCTTTTAGTCTTGTTATGGCTTCAATGTCTTGTTGGGTCTTTTTTGTCTTGTTCCGTTCTATGTGTCTTGTTAGGTCTTTTTGTCCTGTTAGGGCTTCTACGTTTCATTACGTCTTTTGCATCTTGTTAGGTCTTTTTGTCTTGCTATGACTTCTATCTCGCGTTACATGTTTTGCGTCTTGCTACATTTTATGTGTCTTGGAATGATCACATATTTGATTTCATCCTTAAAATATGCAATTTTAAGATTATGAAACATGTTCTTGTAATTTGATCTGATCAGTTCTAAGTGTTGAGTATGTTGCACTGCATATCACAGTAAGTTACTCCTCTCAGGTTGCCAGGTTGCTAGTTTTTTGTTTGTTTGTTTGTTTGTTTTCTGTTAATGTTGACTTAACGAATATTTTTTGTGAGTTAGGGAATAAAAGTAAAAAGCTGCCAGAAAAAGAATATAATAATATGAATTTTACATTCACATGAACTAGTTTTGCGTTAAAACTGTTAACTTTATCTTTTAAAATAACAAACACCATGTAGACTTCCTGACAGTAAATCTCTGTAACACACTGACTGGATCTTTAACAAGTGAAAACAGTGTTTCTGGATATGGACTCAATCGATTTCTATAAAAGTCTGCAAGGCATGTGGGAAAACATTACTCTCTTTCCATCTGTTACCATGCCAGTGTGAGCTGTGATGGTGAGACTTTATTCCTTTCCTATT
This sequence comes from Lutjanus campechanus, assembly GCA_027495735.1. NCBI lineage: Eukaryota > Metazoa > Chordata > Actinopteri > Lutjaniformes > Lutjanidae > Lutjanus > Lutjanus campechanus. Next base: position 6,903 of record JAJHUR010102390.1, on the reverse strand, counting down.
GAATTTTTTTTTCAGTTCTTTCGGTTACGTCTCTGTCAGATTAATGACAGACAGTTTAATGACACTCTTATCCTCCACTGACACATACTGTTTTGTTTTGTTTTTTGGAAGTGACTTTACAAGCAACTAACCTTAATGAAGGTGCGTTTAAATCATACTAACGTCCAGAAAATGTTTCTTGGTAATCTCACTCATGAGGATTCTGATCAGAAAGTGCTTTCTGAGAAGATACACCGTAAACGTTAAAAGGTTTTTTGGCACTGAACAGATGCAGACGGAACAGGAGGAAGTTATTTGTTCTGTGGCATTGTACCATTTATCCAAAATAACAAAATGTGTGTGAGTCTACCTGTGTGTCTGAATCATCAGACACTCTCCGAAAATAATCTAATCAGGTGCAGAGATTTGGCCTTTGCTCAAGGATTATCGGAGCCATGTGTTTCAATCTTGGATTTAATGAAATGAATTTGTGGCTGTGAGACATTTCCATCTCTGAATTGAGAAAAAAAAAGAGAAAGTTGAGAGCCCTGATTGAAGTCTGAATGCATTCTCCGTTCACGTTTAGGAGTTTCTGTGCAGCAGCTGCTCGGTGTCATTTAAGAGGCGGCAGAGCCTCAGACGGAGGCATGTTTAAAATGGAGGACAGGGGTAAGCTCTAATCTCTTCCCCGTGACCCAGATGAAATCCTGAGAACAACCAGGGTGTTGGCAGGGCTCAGCCCACGTCTTAGAAGTACCTCCCTCCGCCAGCGCACACAACTGTGATCTGTGCAAACACCATCCTCCATGGATGAATGGACTTTGTACGCCCTCAAGAACAAGAAATACCAAAGCCTTTTTACCTAAACCGACAGGTTATATAAGTACACCTGCAACTATTAATCAGTTATTAAAAAATGTAAAAGTGCTGCAGTCAGCTGTTCATACTCCTGCACTTTGCACTCCTGCCACCTTACAATGCTTTTTCCACACACCTTTCTTTTTGCCTCTGAAGAACCCTTGTCTGAAGACGGGATTTGTCGATGGTTCTCTCTAAGACTAAGGGTTCCATTAAGAACCCTTTTTGGAAGACAGAGTTCTTCAAGTATTGTTGAAATTCTTGAAGAACCACCTCAACCATAAAATCAAATGTAAATGTCAATCTTTCTTTTCACTGGCTTACGTACCACTCACTGTAACTTTGTCTATGAAGATGTAAGAACTTGGCCAGAGATGGGAAGTAACTAAGTACAAATACTTAACTGCATATAAGTGGATTTTTCAAATATCTGTAGTTTTTTTGAGTTTGAGTTTGAGTTTTTATCTTTACTTCCTACACTTTCTAGTCCTTATATTTCGTCAGTTTTAAAGCTTTTTTTAAAGCAGTTTTTTGGCATCAATGAGCAATAATTCCATGATAAGCTTTCAGTATATTTTGAATCAAATGGTCTGAGACAGAACTAGATTTCTGCACCTCCTCTTGGCTCTGTTTTCTAGCTAGTCTGCTTGTGCTTCAGTGCTTGCATGTTTCTTCACTTAGACCCTGAATCAATGCCAGAAAAACGTACATCGGAAAACGTAATTATCAGAAAGAGAATCTTAAATAGAGTCCAGCTAATGAGAAACATGCCCAGCCCAGGAGTTTGTCAGCTCACCCCGTTACTTTTGAATTTACCCTCACTTGCGTTCATTCGCGTCCGTCACGGGGCTTTTGTAGAGGGCCGAGAGGACGCAGCAGAGCTGAGACACAGACAGCTGCTCAGAGCCGGGGAGCTCTGGACGAGAGGGTCGTCTCAGAGAGTATGTTTCAAATTTTGGGGGATTTATTTTCACTCCTGCTTCTCAACACCTCTGCAGCAGCAATCCACGAAGAAATTGTCGTCCGGCAGACCAGCCAGGTGAGAGCTCAGACATGACGAAACATAACAAGACAGAAATGACGTAAATTTATGTGGAAGACGTTAACATGAGACAAATGACATAACAAGATGACAATGGTGTGAAAAACATGAGACAGGAACAACGTAAAAAAAACAAAAACGTAACAATACGAAGCAGACAGAGAAGCAGACTAAACCCCGGAGAAAAGGAGGTTGCATGGAAACAGTCAGTAGAAATGTCCTTCAGAGGGCGACTTTTTACTTTTATACTTTAAGTACATTTCAGAGCCTGTACTTTTTCACTTTTACTTGAGTAAAGAATTTGTGTCACCTCTGCACACGGCTCACTTCCATCTGATTTTAAGGCGAGTCCCACCTGAAGAATAATCAACCTCTTGTGGAAGGTCTTGTTGCTTCTGTGCATCACACGGAGGCATAAGTACTAAATTGAGATTGTTTCATAGAGAGTTTAAACATATAATTTCTGCCAGTTACTCCCTTTCAGCAAATTTTAAAATGCAGTGAGGCCTTATTACCGCAGTATATAGTGAGTGGTCTCTGTGGTTGCCATGGTCACACTTTTGAAAGCAGAAATCACCACTTCAGGTGCCAACTCTGTCATTAACTAACACTCAGTAACCCCGGCTGAAATGTAGTACTCATATATGGATAAAAGTAGAAATATTACACTTAGAACCATAAGGGTGCCGTCAAAGAAATGAACTTATTAACCCCAGCTTCACATTTCATTTCCTTTTTATAGTTGCATCCGTCTTGCGGCAGGCTGTAATGTTCTCTTTTTCCTCTTTACCTTCAGAGGTAAAGAGTCCTAAGGGTTCGGCTGCAGGATTCTACGAGTCACCGGAGCCGCTCGTTCATCATTTCATGCATTCTCCATTTGTTAGATAGATGGCTGAAAAGCTCACATTTTTTTCATTTCTGTTTTGCTCAGAGACATAAATCACGAGTTCAGATTGTCCTTAAAAATCTTACTTCTGACAGGAAAGTAAATAGGCATCCTCCACAGTTCTGTATGTATTTCTAAAAAAAAAATATTCTTCTAACGCGAGCTGTCACACAAAATACCATCTCCTGTCAAAACAATAATACGAGATGCATACAAGAATTATTGTGCGTTTTTGCTCTTTGCTCTTTGTTGTTTTCTTCCCAGATATCCTGTCAACCAACAGTCGTTAAATGACTGAAGGATGAGCGATGATCTTTCTTTCTTTCTGATGAGAAGGAGGAAGAACAACCAAAAGACGTGGTGTGTGTAACTAGTGAACTTTCTGTTCAGTACATCAGTTTCCTTCTTCCCAAAGTCACTGTTAGTAGTTCTAATCAGAGTTTAGCAAACTAGGTTTCAATTTAGTAAATCCAGGTTTAAAATTAAGCAAAGCTCTGTCGCACAATTAAAAATTAGTTTGGTAAATCCAGACAGTTCAACCTAAAATCAAAAATGCATATTTTCCCCCGTGGCCAGTAGAGCTTTTCATCCGTCTGGATAATTTTAGTGTGAGTTGTAGAGTTTTGGAGATACTGGCCATATAGACGTCTGCCTTCCCATGAGCCTTAGCTACAGTTGCTACAAAGATGAAGCCAGTCAGAGGCGTGAATCTGAGCTGTAGCAAAATTTATTGCAATCGGGAATAAGATTCATCCAGAGGTGAATCCTAGTTTTACGATTCCTGAACCGATTTTTTTGATTGCTGAATCGATCGACTTAGTTTGTTAGCTTGATGCTAACATATAATGGGAAATCCCATTGAGGCGTTAACAGAAAATTAGTGGTAACATCTTATTACACGCTTAACATAAAATGACACGTGCTCTCAGGTATAAATTTCCTCTGATCTGCGTAATGAAAATTGCTAAATTTTGTTTATCATTTTTCTTATGACACTAGCTCGATGAACAGGAATAGTTTAGAAGTTTACTTACTTTACTTTATATGCAGTCTAGCTTTGATGGTGCTGAAATAAAACTGTGGTCTGCTGTTACAGAGAAGACAAAAATCTCAATAAATCATAATATTGAATCGCAATACTTATTGAATTGGCACTGAGATATCGTGATCAAAATCTGGAGATATCGTCCCAGCTGTAATAAAAACACTGATTAATGGAGCTTTAATTGTATTTAACTCTCTTAAATGTCAGGTGATTACGTGAAATGCAGATGACTGGTGATCTGTCAGTGTTACCGATCATCTGAGTCAAAGCCTGTTAGAGGATATTAGTACCTAAATGTAGCTGTCAGAGAGTTCAGACTCTTTCACTGTTGTGTTATAATGAGCCGCATTAGGGGACGAGGGCACAAAGAAACAGGCGGTCACACAGCTAATTGATTTTCCTTTGTCTCCTCCATGAATCAGAGCGGTGCAGCCTCACGGTTTTCTGCAAGAGTAACCCGGTAAAAGGCACAAAAAGGAGATCTGTACTTTCTTGAATTGTCTCGTAATGGATAGGGCAAAAACCACTTGAAAAATTGGCCGTCTTTTCAGTAGACATGCACAATGCAGCTCGGCTCTGAATGGGAACGGCTCTCAATGCAAGACGGAGCAGAAGTTAGAGGACTATGATGCTATTTGCTGAGGAGGTTTCCACATTTCGTGTGTCTCAGACAATCAGTCTCAGACTTTAAACTACATGTAATGTAACATGCCTGCAGCAGCTTTTGGCCTTCTGGTTAAAACTTTTGTCTTTTTATGTTCATGTCAGCACCATTCAGTCTATTAAAGGCACTGTGAAGCATTTATATGTATTAATCACTTCTCATTAAGGATGAGCAACACTGATTTTTTTTCAGCGTAGTGTATAGAAAGTACACTGGTGTGAATTCTGCACCAAATTTGTCACATTTTCATCTTTGTATGAAAGTTTCAACCAGGAGAGTTTCATGCATCACCTGATTTTTAGATGCCAATAATCTGATTGATAGTCAGCGGTGGACAGTAACGAAGTACATTTTTTGAGTATCTGTACTTTACTTGAGTATTTGACTTTCACTCCACTACGTTTCAAAGACAAATATTGTACTTTTGACTCCACTACATTTCTAGGAAGGTTGTCGTTACTCGTTACTTTTAGGTGAAGCAGAGCTTTGAACTTATGTTTTTTTAGTTTTCTAAAATGCAAGTGGCCACATGCTGTGTTCCTCACAGAAGGAAACCAATCACAGTACACCGCTCTCAACTGGGATTGATGTAAAAGCGGAAATACGTCATCCAGACGGAGGCAAGCTCTCCCTCTTTCATTCAAACAAAACTCAGAAATGGTGACGGCAGGAGAAAGACTACATTAAATCTTATTAAAATTAGAAAAAGAGAAATAATTCCAGGTAGGCTTTTAATGTTCTTTAATACTGCTCCTGAAGCCAGACAGAAATCTCAATAATTTAACAGACTTGGAGAACTCCTTACAGCTGGCTTCAATCTAATTTTATGTGGTGATGTGAGGTGATTACATGAGAATCTGTCAGTGTTACTGATCATGTGAGGATAAGCCTGTTAGAGGATATTAGGACGTAAATGTAGCCGACAGAGAGTTTGGACTCTTCCGCTGTCGTGTTTTAATGAGCTGCATTAGGAGACGAGGGCACAAAGAAATAGACGGTCACACGGCTAATTGATTTCCCTTTGTTCCCTGCGTGAATCAGAG
>JAJHUR010102388.1:2351-18281 GCA_027495735.1 Lutjanus campechanus | reverse complement strand
GGATTTTCATAGCTGTCTGGGGTGTGAATCAGCATTTGTACAGCTAGTCATAATTTGTCCTAATCACTCCATTCTGGCCAAAACACAGAGCTGTACTAGCACTGAAACAATTCATTGATTAGTTGACTGAAAGGAAATTAATCTACAACTATTTTGTCAATCAAGTCACTTTCTTCCAGCAAAATGCCAGACAATTTGTCCCTCCAGCTTCTCTAGTGTGTGGCTTTGCTGCTCCTCTCTGTTTTCTATGATTTCAAATCAAATATCTCTGGGTTCTGGACAAAGGAGGCATTCAAAGATTTCTCCTTTAGGCAATTGTGACACTCTTCAGACATTTTATAGTGGGTGCAGAGCAAGGTTCATTACTTGAACAGCCGCATGGACAAATGGTGCAGCAGTTTAAGAACAATGTTTCTCAATACACCATTTCATTTAGGGATTTTGCCATCTCCAATCTTTAATATCATAAAAAGATTCACAGGATCTGGGGAAAACTCAGCACATATGGGGTAAGGCTGAAAACCAACATCGAATGCCTGTGACCTTATATACCCCCCAGCAGCACTGCATTAAAAACCAACATGATTCTATAAATGATATTACCACATGGGCTCGGGAACTCTTTGGAAAACCATTAAGATTTTATTACCGTTAAGATGTTAGTTAAGACTCTACCATGCAAAGCAAAAGCCATATTCATCAGCAACATCCAGAGACGTTGCACACTTCTCTGGGGCCCAAGCTCATCTGAGATGGACTGATGGAAAGTGGCAAAGCGTGCTGTGGTCTGACAAGTCCACATTTCAAAATGTTTTTGGAAATCATGGACGTCGTAACAGCTGGGGCTACAAAAGTGAAGGGCCATCCAGACTGTTACGAGCGCTAACTTTAAAAGCCAGCATCTGTGATGGTATGGGGTGTGTTAGAGCCCATGGCATCATGGTAACTGTCACATCTGAGAAGGTGCCGTTGATGCTGAAAGGTACATACAGGTTTTGGAGCAAATACAGTATACAGTGCCTATAAAAAGTATTCACCCCCTTGGATGTTTTCCACTTTTATTGATTTTATAAATTGAATCATGGTCAATGTAATTTTCAACAAAGTAATGTCAATTAAATAAAAATGTCATGTAAAATGAGTGACTGCATAAATATTTGTCCTGTTCAAGTCAGTAAACCATTTCTGTGTAGCTTTCATTGCATGCTTCAGGTCATTGTCCTGCTGGATAATAAATCTTCTCCTAAGTCGTAGTTCTCTTGCAGACTGAATAAGATTATTATGTGCGATATTAAATTGAATACAAGTCGAAAATGATTTGCAAATACAGATAGATAAAGAAAATGTTTATTAGTTGCAGCCCGAAGCTGTATTTTCAAGAAGAAAAAAAAGTGCTGTGCATGTGAGTGCTGCAAATAAAATTGAGCAGCAGTGAGCACAGGCCTCTGGAGGTGATGCTGCTGCACTTCAGAAAATCATCCAGCCTGCTGGGACTCCAGGTTGCCCTGATGCATTTCTCCCTTTTAAAAGGGGCTCTGGCTCATTGTGCTTACAGACAACCCTTCCCATAATTAATTGTGATTTCATGGAGAGGATCGAGGTAGGGCATTCCCTGTGGAGGTGGGAAAAAAAAGAGATGGAGGCAGCTGCAGGGGTAAAGCACAGTCATAGGGCTGTGTGAGGGGAGCAGCTGTTGCAGCCATGGATCACAGCTCATCTGAAGACGGCTGACTGAGCCATCTCAAGGACCCTTTCTCACTGGGAAATTACAGAGGTGACTGTAGGGCTGTGGAGTGCTACTTAGCAAGGTAGTTGAGGTTAAAAAAAAGAAAAAAGTAAGGCTTTTTTAAATCAAAAAAGTCAGATTTTCTGCTTCAGCTGATGTGTTCTGATTTAGTCTTGAAACAATTTAGATCATCAACTGAGGGCCAAGGTGCTATATTGAATCGTAACCTCCGAATTGTGATACATGTTGCAGTGCCAGATTCTTGGAAATACACAGCCCTAGTAAATACCTTATTACCTCCAGATTTCTGATCACTGCCTGCAATGTGTGCGTGCGCACCATCAACACAATTATGTAGCAGTCATTGAGGAAAATAAAACAAAACAAAAAAAGGTAAATGATGTAATGATGAAAAACACTCTTCAATGAAAGTGAAATCTGCTCTTGTTTTTATACTGGTGTTCAGATGGAGAGGTGAAATGCAGCGAAGCATTAAATCCAACTGAGTCCAGTGAGACAGAAGCCAAACTAGGTTCATCCTCAACTGCTGAGGTAATGCAGTCGGTTCAGAAATGACAAAAAGAGGCTGCATGTGGAGAGGCTAGATTAGTTCTTAGCTGCTGCTTTAATTTGATGATCAATGATTTGTATGTGGTCAACATGGAACAAATCCTCTATGACAGTACAAGTAATGTATGCATGTCACAATAACAATACAATATTTATAAACCTTCTGGAAATTCTAGTGTTGTCAAAAATATGGATATATCACTAAATATCGATACTGAATATTAGAAATGCTCTCAATACTCATTTTCCTCAGTATTGATACTCTGGTACCAGCTGCACTTTCTCGATCTCCCTTCTCTTTGACAACAGGTTGACACACACCACATCGTCCTGCCTTGTCTCACCTTTTTCCAAGGTATTATATCGAAAATAGAGATTCCAGTATTGCGACAACACTAGTCAATACAATTAAAGGCAAACTATGCAGGATTTTCCCAAGAAACAATGCACAGACTCGTGCAAAAATAATCCCTCTCAGTCATCATCCATGACACACCAGAAGTGGGAATGAGAGTCAACAATCAGCTATCTTTCTGATGCATTTACAAGCAGCAACTAATTTTACCTTAAAGTAAATTGTCTGAAAGGTATTTCAATAGATTGCGGCAAAAATAAAATTCTGCAGTAAAAAAAAAGTACTGCCAAGTTATTACCAACATTGTCAACAATGGCCTATTAGCTTCCTGGGTATAAACGGTATGGAAAAATCTCTGACGGTAGACAAATTTATATAATTTCTCACATTATATCATTATTCCAACCTTACTGTGGTTTATTAAAAATTTAATTCTATGCCATACAGGCCTCATTAAATATAATTATCAAACTTAAAGTACCAAACTCTGTATCAGCACTGAAAACTTTCCAGAGATGCTGGTGGGTGCTGCTTTCTTCTTCCGTTCCTTTTATTATCTAATAACACTGAAGAGATGACAATGAGGCCAATATGATCATCAGGAGTATCACTATGGTGATGACCCTGCGCTGGAGCAATTAAAATCGCCCTCCATGTGGACCACCTCCCACTCAGCGCAAAATATGAGTGCGTTGACCTTTATCGCTCAGTGTGGGCATTAAAAAGCGAGACAGACAAAGACAAAACGGAGGCAGACAGAAAACCCACCCTTCACTGCGCTGTTATTTGGAGACAAACATCACAGACGACTTGTCTGCTGATGCGTATTCATAACTTTGCAGAGCACCAGAGAGAGACAGAGAAAGATGTAGATAAACAGAAAGAGACAGAGAGAGATAACCAGAGAACGAGAGGGGGAGAAGGAATGAGTTCATAATGACAGATGGGCCTGGGCGCCTTCCAACCTCCAAAGCTCCCGCAGTATGACAAAGATTACACGGGAGAACAATTCAAAAAAAGGTGCCCATGTCCTTGTGGGGTTGGCACAAGTAGTCTTTTATAATCTAAGGTAACACAAATATGAAATGTATGCAAAGAAAGATCACACACAGTATCAAAAGATATTGTTCTGGCAATTTTGTCAGCCCATTATTCTATGGCAACCGTGATACATGTAGATGGAGCAGCTGGTAGCTCCTTCAAACTTTACTACTTTACTCTTTAAATGTGTTATTTCTTGGCTTTATTGCTGAAATATGCATCACCTATGAAAGAAATACACTTGTAGGCATTGGAAAAGGAAGCATGCAGTTTGGATTAAAGAGCAGCCGACCCTGACACGATGAACAAATGCAGTCAGCATCTTTTGACCACGCAGTCAGGACAGCTGGATGCAACACCGCAGGTGACTGCACCAGGAGAAGAGGAGGAGAGCGGATAAGAGCCATGCTGCAGCTGCAACTTAAAAGGATATTCCATCCCAACATTATAGTCCACTCAATATGTACTCGCCCCTAGCCCGATGTGAGGATGGGTGAAGATCTTCAGTTCACATAACAATCCTGGAGTTTCAGCAGAAAACAGGGTTGCATGTAGCAGGTAGCATGTAAACATGGCATCGATCTCACGATATTTTCAAACGGCTATATGTTTACATGCTAACTGGGAGGCTACAGTTGACATTTCGCCTAAAAACATGGTGTACATGGCGTATTTTGTGGTTAAATTTTAATGTTGCGGCGCACGGACACTTGGATTACACCACACGAGCAGGATGGAGACATTTTGTGTCTGTTTTGTGTTCTTATTTTTTTTTACATTTACATTTGGTCTCCATTCACTGCCATTGGCTGCAACCCTGTTTTCTGCTGAAACTCCAGGATTGTTTTGCGAACTAAAGATCTTCACCCATCCTCACATCGGCATAGTGGCGAGTACATATTGATTGGACTATAATTCAGCGGTGGAATATCGCTTTAAGGCTATCCTGGATATCTGTCCAGAAAAATGAAACTGATGAAAATAAGATTCAATCTGGCCAAGCAACAGAAAACCAGATGCATAGTGTGATTATTCTGACTGAAATTGATTGGATCATTTCTGCATTACAATTTTCATTTTACTATAACTAACTATATAACTAACTATAACTATAACTATTTAAATTGTGATGATGTGATATTTGTTGGGGTGAGTTTTGCAAAAAGATTGTGACAATGCACTTGGCCATATTGCAGTTTTAATAATATTGCAATTAATTGTGCAACCCTAATATATATGTTGTATTTTTTTGTGTTAAGAAGGAATTGCAACTCTAATTTCACTATACAACCCTGTGCTGTATAATGATAATAAATGTCCTTGAATTCAATCTGAGCATCTTTGGCGAAGAGGCTCTGTGTTTTCAGGGGCTCAGAGAGTGCTAAACAATATGCATCACACTGGCTTTGCAGCTCGTTGCTAATCTGTCACCGAAGCCTCTGCTGTAAAACTGCTGTGGCACGAGTCTCTCCCGCAGGGGTGAGCGAGGAGAGACTCTCACTGTGTTGGTGAGAATTGAGAATGTGACAGCCAATTAGAGTCAGAGCAGACACACAGACTCATAGGACTCCCCCATTTTTCGGCACACAACAACAGCTCTCACATTTTTCTAACGAGCTCCGACTCCTAAAAACCTCTGAAGGGACACTGACATTTTTAATTTTTTACTTGCATTTTCTTTGCCAGAAACTCACACAGTAGGCAAAAATTTAATTGTGTATGCTTCAGTTTCCCAAAACTAGTCATTTAGCATCGTTACTATGCTCCTCCCTAAAAACAAAAGGACAGAGTTAGCAATCTACAGCTGGTCTTCCCTCCTTCCTTTAATTATGGTTCCACCGGTAATGCTTTTTGAAGCCCAAACTCTATGATGAGACAGAAACTTTTTAAACCAAATTACAGTCAAAATGTGTCTATTTTAATGTAAAACAAAAACGGAGGAGGGCAGGAAACAGAAGTGAGTGTGTTTCAGTTACAGACTGAATCTGCATCCAAAAACATGAGAGGAGTCCAGCGAGTGGACTCCAGGCAAGAAGCACAACTAATTGTTCTTGATGTGATGTGAAAAGCAGCGTTTGACCATTTTCTTGACTCTCCCACTGGCTTTCCCTATTGCTGCACTGCCTGTGCAAGCATTTAGCCAGTCTTTTCAAATTGTATTTACTTGTGAGCTGGATTGCTTATGGGTTTATCAACAGCATCTTTGAGTTCACATAAGCCAGGACATTGTCAAAATTTGCCCTCTCACACATGTAACACACAAAAGGAGATTATTTGTGTCAGTGTGTTCTCACAAGTTTGAAATCTCTGTATGGTTTTTGTATTGATATCAATACAAATCAAGTCTCAAAATCAACTCATGGAAGCAGAGAAGGCTGAACGACATGGAGGGTGACACAACTGGGATTTTATAACTGGACACTAGTGTTAAAAATCTTGTGCATTTTCCTTAACCGATAGTTGAACACATTAACAACTGATAATTGATTAAGCATTAATAATTAATAAGATACAAAACACGTCTTTTTCTCAGTTTAAGAGCAATTCTAGCACCACATTAGATGAAATGTTAATTAATGATGCACAGACAATTAAAATAAGAAAACAATAAGGGTCTCGATCAAAACGGCTGTTCTTGTCTGCTTGAAAACCTGTGAGCTCCAGAGAAATGGTACACAAGACATACATTAGTGGTTAATAAATTTTTAATCGGTTAAATTCTCAACAACAATTAATCGATTAATGATCAGCCATTAGCATCTCTTCTGGACACACCCTTTTTACTTCCTCTGACTGTGTGGAAATCTGATGTTTTCACATTACAATTGACGAAAAAGGCAAAGCATTTGCTAAAAACATCTCATGTAGGCTGGTATCGATCTGCAGATAAAATGAAAGAGTGGAAAGTGATGTAGAAGCAAGTAACAAAGAGGCAATGCAGCTACATGCCGGACAACGTCATCAACACGCCAATTTTGACGTCCACTTTAAACTTATTAACTTCAATTATGTTTGTGGTTTAAGAGATCCTCATCCATCTTTTATGTGGATAAAGATGATCTTTCCCTCCGACACAACCACTCATTGTGGTACATCACCCTCAGTGTTTTATTCTGTCCGCCATCAGAAAATATTCAGCTAACGCAACCCCTTACACATGCAGCTCGCCCAGGCTTTGAATAAGGGAGCTAGCAGGGTTAAGTGATGCAACTGATGTGGACATTTGCGTTCACACAAACGCATACTCCTCCGGGTAACGTCTGAATAAGTGCACAACTTCAGTACATGTGTAAAAAGGGCTATAATAGTCTGTGCCTGAAGAGTTAAATGTCTTCTACAGTGCCTGTGTGGAGAATATTTCCTAAATTTTCAGCAACTTCTTCTGCATCTGTACAGAGAAATGCTGTGGCACTAAAGCTCGGACTGACTGTGCAGAGTAAATACATGCCAGTGGCCACTATTGACTCGGTTTTTCAATCATTTTCACTTTATCCAATGGTGCAGAAAGTGTCTGACAGGGTGACAGAGAGAGGGGGAAGATGAAGAAAATCACTGCTGCAGAAACGAAAGATAAACTATAATTTGTGTCTAATGTGCGGTCACAAACAGTAAACTTCAGTAATATTTGTGTGTGCACATGTTGTTTATGTGTGACAGTTTGCTTCCTCATCCCATAAATAAATTAGCTGACCCAGCTTTCTTGATTAGTCTACAAAGTTGGTGCTGATGAGCTTCCTGCACTAATCAGTGCTGCTGGAGCTGATACTGTTGACTGATCAGGGGAAGAAACTACACGAACATGTAGTTACAGACACAGTCACAGCCGTTATGAAAATATTAATTAACATTAACTTTGAGTAGGGAGGAATTCTACTAAAGAAAAAAATGCTTCAGTGCCATTTTATGGACACATACTGCATAGTCCAATGTTTCAGTCTGTTCCCCAAAGGTCTAAACTGCTAAACGAAGCTTGTCAAGTCTTGTTTTCTTTGAAATAACACTTGGTTCAGCAGTTCATTTGCACAGGGTGTAGATTAATTTACGGCTTTTTCAAACTGACATTTAAAAGGTGGTCATGTAAAATCTGATCTTCACTTCTGGGCAGAACTAACTAGCCAATATTTTCTTCATTAAAAAGGTTCAGTTTCCAGGAATCTCATATACCTGCAATTGTTCAAAACTTTGGAATGACCTGGTATACTGTAGAGCTGCAATATTTAATCGATCATTAATTGATTATTAAATTATTGATATTGATCGATCGATCATCGATCTTGCAATATTTTCACACGTGCATCCATTAAGAGATATACGAAGTCTTGCGAGATCAACGCCATGTTTACATGCTACCTGCTACATGCTACAGTTGACATTTCGGCTAAAAACATGGGGTAAATGGCGTCTTTTGTGGTTAAATTTTAATGTCGCGGCTAGCACACACTACATTACACCACACACACAGGATGGAAACATTTTGTGTTTGTTTTGTGTTCTTTTTTTTTACATTTACATTTGGTCTCCCATCACTGTCATTATCTGCAACCCTGTTTTCTGCTGAAACTCCAGGATTGTTTTGTGAACTGAAGATCTTCACCCATCTTCACATCGGCATAGTGGTGAGTACATATTGAGTGGACTATTACTCTGCGGTGGAATATCACTTTAAGTTCTTATTTTTCTGTTGCTCAGATATTTCTTTGCCTCTTTCTGCCATTTCAGTTGTTAGTCTGGTTGAACAGTTGTACGGCATTTTGTTCTCCATGTACAAAACATTATATTTTCTCTTTACAAACCTTTCAGACACAATAACATCTAATTGAAAAGAGAACTTTCCACAACCTAAAAGCCTGAAAGACCATTAAAAAACATTCCTTTATTCATTCCTTTTTCCAGTTCATTGTCACACTAAAAACTCCTAAATCAGTCCACATGAGTCTCATGTTTTAACCCACTTCCCATTTTAATGCCTTTCTTTGTTATCTGTGATGTGAAAAGATCAGATTTACATAGTCAGAGAAAGTATAAGTGTATGTCCTGTTCATAGTTCTGCTATGAAATCCCTGCACACCGGCGGACAGTCTCTCCTGCCGTGCTGCTGCAGAGATGTCAGCCGAACAGTCAATCACAGTGGACGGCAGAAGAGGAGGTTATACCACCGTCTGGTTCAAATGTGGTTCAGCCAACTTCACTGACAGTCATCACCAGAACAGCCACTAGCCTGTCTGGCTGGCGGCATCATGCTGCCCTCTGTTTCTATCACCTCTCTTCGCCTCCATCAGTTAGTTTTTTTGGTTTGTGGTCATTTTCAGACTTGTAAAGTTAACAGCTGGTCTTGTTATTCCTCCTGCACCGCTCTGTGTACAATGTGAGGTTGTCAAAAGCATCAATACTTCCAGTACCATGCTTAAGAAAATACAATACTACCATTCAATAGTAACAAAAGTAAGGGAGCTATTTTAAAAAAGTGCTCATTCAAGACCTCAAGTGTCCTATTTTGTGTGTCTAAGCCTTTTTTTCTTGTTGTCGTAGTATCGAAGGAGGTTCTGAGTATTGTTTTTTAATACTAGTATTGTACTTAAGTTTAAAATTCTGGTATGACAACCATAGTACAAAAGTGAAGAGATTTGACTGATAAAATCCGAGTCAACGTGTGGTCTTCTCAACTGACAACTCAAACCGAGTTTTCGTGGGCATCCCGAGAACACAGCCATCTGACTGAACCAAATCAGGCATTTGTGGTAGCGTCAGTGATTCCAAGCTTCTGCACTGTAGTGTAGGTCTTTTGAATGTGGAATACCAACAAGATTTTTTTGGCAAACCAATGTTCAAACAAGCCTCCCATCCATGTCCTGTGACAGGATGTCAGCATGTCCTTGTCCCCCTGTGACGCACAAACTACATTGTCAGGCCTCGTCTTCAGAGGGGATTTCTGTTCCTGAATGCCTGCAACTTGTATCTGACCCATTCATTACCGAAAATCTAATTACAGGCTGCCACATGGCACTCATTTAACCATTTGCGTCTACATAATTACTTCAGGCAGAGATGAAAAGGGACACAAGAGTCTGAGGCTACAAACAGGCCTGTTGCACACTGTTCACCCTGGCAGCAACAAGTACAGTGTCACCTAAAACAGAAAGGAAGAACAGTTTCAGGATGAACATGGCTGTATCTACCAGCATTGTGCCTCTCATATGTGTTATTGCCTACATTTAAGTATCCAAGCATTAATGTTTCTTTAATACCAAACGTTCAAAAGGATACATAATTTTATTTTGTGTGCCTAGGACTTTTTTCTTTCTTTTTGTAGTGGTATCAAAAGAGGAATTGAGTACAATTTTTATATACATATAGTATTGTATCATAGTCAAAATTCTGGTATTGTGACTGTATTGTTGACTGTATAGTTATGCTCTGATTTTAGCCAACATAAGACAGGTCGTCTGAAATGTTCTCACCAGGTGCATATCAAACAGGTCTTGCTGCAGTTCAATTAAAGTAAATTCCTTCCATTAATCAAAAGCTTGGGACACTTCATGAGCCGAAGTGTCACAATTTTGAAGGGCAGGGCCAACCTTAATTAGTCGCCTAGGCTGTGATCACGCTATATCTGGAGCAAAGTGAATCCAGCCGTCACAACTACAAGAACTTCAACAGCTTAGCGTTACAGCAGTTTGTCTCAGACAGGAAGAAGAATGAGGGCAGAGAGAAAATGAAGAGTCTTTTTGTATTCCAGAGTGGAAGCTGCTTCTGTGATTGAATACGTGTCAAGTTCACTGCAACAGAGGCTCTCATGAGTCAAAAGAAATTCTTCTTTTCGCTCACTGTGGCAACATCTGAGGAAAAGTTGAATCATGTGAAAGCACAGATCCTGTCTGTCTATATGTAAGTAAGACACACACGTGAGGTGAAAAAACACAGATGCACCAACTGAACCTTCTTGCCTCCTGATACTGAGCTGATTATTTCTTGAAGTTAGCCCAAAAAGCATTAGCAAAGGGCTGTAGCAAAGATCAGTGCAAAACTGGCAATAATATTGCTGTTTGGACATTAAAAGGAACGCCTTATTGATGGTTTTTGTACACATTTATTTACTGCAAAGTAAATCACAGAGTGGCCTGGTGCTGAGTATGACATAACGACTGACCTCTGGTTTTGGGGACCAGATTTGTCCCATCAATGCCCGGACTATCCCCTGGATTTTTTGAGACAAAGGTAGCAAAGGCTGGAGAACACATGGGCATGCATGCCATACACAGTTTTAGGGCGTGCAACTTTAGAGCACCTTGCACTTAAGTGAAGAAAAAAAAAAGAAATCGTTAAATGACATGGAGAAATCTTAAATTTATATCATCAAACTGTAGATATCTTAAAATTGCCCATCCTAGTGCAGAGAATGAATAATTGAAGGAGAGCACAAAGAGCATTTCTACAAATCTTGAAAGAAGGAGAAGTTTAAAAGGAGAGAAATAACAAACGTATGAACACCTTCATGTTCCCATTACTAATGACTTGTTTTGATCATTGTTTGACGTTTGCAGTTTCAAATAAAAGTAGCCTAAGTTTTGCTCAAAATTTCAAATTTGAAATATATATTTCTGTCATATAATTCATTAAAAACTTTACCAAATAAAGCCGCAGTAGGCAAAATTGTATCACTATAATTTTGGTTGAAATAACCAATTTTGTCACTAACAAAACTTTTTAAAAAAGGGTCTGTCTGTGAGCAAATCTTTTTTTTTTTTTTAACTGGAGCTGGTCTGAATCAAACCACAGATCAACCAACAGTGGTGTATATAGTACAATCCAAACAGGCCAGACCTTTGAGGAGGAGAAGAAAGAGAACGGGAAAGTGTTAAACAAAAACAAAAATCAGGATCAAATGAAAGGGGCGGAGGTTGCTCTATTCCTGTTGACGGGTGAGTGCTAACAGTAGCACTACAACAAGTTTTGATGTTCTGCTTCAAGCCCAGCAAAGTGCATATGCAGGTTTGAGAGGCAGAAGGTTGTTTATGTTCAAATTGCCTCCTGCAGCTTTAAAGTTGCAACAGTGTACACGTACAGGAAGGAAGGGAGAGCAGTGAGAGGGAAAGAACCAGCCAGAAGTTGACTGACACCATCCTTACAAGATGAACACACCAGTACATGAAGTGGTTTATAGCTGAGCTTCACAAATGCTTTTCTGTCATGTACCCCCAACTGTGAACACAGAGGGCCACTGGGGACAGATATAACTAACCTCTTTGTGGTGGTAAGCAACTGTCTACATACGAGAGAGGCACTGAAACTTTTGATGACAACAGCTGTTGTCACACACTATCTGCACCCGCTATCTCGAATAAAATCATGCCACATTTAACAAATGTTTAAAGGTCATTTTCCACAGCAGACACTTGTCAAACACAGGTGTAAAAAAAAACATGAATGTGTGGTAATGTGTATGATGGCTCATTTACAAGGCTTAATGGAACAAACCCATAATTAATGTTAATAAAGTACACCTGCAGGTTTGTAGGAGGCAACTCTCTCACTAGTTTTCACCATTCTCTCAGTGTAGATGGTATTACATCTGTAAATGTCAGAGAAAATAAGTTATGGTGCCCTTCTCCTCCCGTCTGCCCTCAAAAAAAAAAAAAAAAAAAAAAGTTGTGAACAGCTGTGCACTCTGAACAGTCTGCAAATGGAAGTATGACTCCAAATATTTGCTTAGACGACTGAATCTAATTGTGAGGTCTCTGCCAATTCCATCTCCAAGCATCAACAACGCCTCTGCCAGCCCTGCAATATAAGCAATTTGGCTAAATCCATAAACAAACTAGTTTGTAAGCAATGATAATCACATAGAAAAATAGCCTATGTCTGGCAAACACTTAAAAGAGATTTGAATCCATAGAGTACTGTCCTCCTTCTCTAAATAAGGCCAATTTAAACATGTATCACTTTGATGCTGTTAGCATGAATATCATCACAGTCACACTGGCATTTCCTCTGTAGATATGAAGCTGTTTAGCTGATGAAAACACTGACAATGGCTTTGAGTTAAAAACTAGAAATTACTGGCACAATATAAAACATGCAGCTGACACTTTCAGACTGACAGACAAACTCATATCAACAGATTAGCTTGAGCATTATGAGCCGGGGATGAGAAAAGTCTGAGCACTGGAATCACTATTGGTTCCAGTTTTTCAGCGAGTACTTTGCTAATTAATCTTTTAGGATATAATTCAGAATTCAGATACAATAGTATATATCACAAAGTCTGCCACGATATTACTTAAATTTGATTCTATTCAGGTGTCCACAATTGATACGAGACAATATCATAAGCCCACTTAACACAAGCATTTTCCAGAAGAAGCTGCCATCCCTTTCTTTTCTGTTGAAGTGCAGTAAAATTTAGGCTACTTTAAATTTTTAATCTTTTTCAGCCCAACATGAATGAAACAGAACAGTTACTATTGTCGTAGCAAGAGCAACAAGTTAGCGGACTGGATGCCCAGCAAGAGTTTGCTGTATTTCCATAGTATTTTATTTATTCAATTATTTTTCCAGAGCATTTTATATCATTGCAGCATGGTTTCCATATATATCCACATTGCTGATTTATTTCCAAAAGAAGAGGAAGTTTTGTCTTTTTTTCTTGCCATTATCTGCCTGGCGCTAACACCAGACAGATAATGTTTTGGAAAGAGGTGCATTTGGACAGAAAAGGTCACACAGATGTGCCATAGGAATTTCAAAATAAAAGCCTATCTTAAAGATGAGGATATGGATGGATGGCTCTACTCTGCATCGATACTATTGGATCACTGAATCGATCCAGATCAATGGATTGTTAAACCCTTTGTCAAAAAAAAAAATCACATGTTCAGAGAGCCCTGTGACGTCTTCAAATTTCTTCTTTTGTCCAACCAACAGTCAAAAACACAAAAATATTCAATTTAAGATATAAAGCAGAGAAAAGCAGCTAATCTTCACATTGTTTATTGATTTTTTCTTGATAAATGGCTTAAACAATATCAACGATTGTTGGACATTAAATTTCTGTCCATCGTCTAATTGTTTTAGCTCCACTATCATTAGTTATATAACAATATTGTATTTATAAAATCCTTCCTCTTACAACCTGACCTTCCCCCTGAAAATATGTTACTGAGAAAACAGTTAGTGGGTAACACAGCAAAATTAACACACAAGCCCTGAAATCCTGCCCTCCTAACAAATAAATCCTCTTGTTATCTTGCCATGGCAGTGGCAGCAGCCCTGCTTGCTGTGTCCTCCTGAGAGCTCTTCCTCTCCCCCTCCTGCACAGGCTGGCGTAGACCATAACAGATTGACTCAGCCCGACAACAGCTGCCAGAACCCCGCAAGCCTCGTCCTCCAGACACTGATGGATTGTGGGAGGGGAGCCAAGGTGATTAGCCCCTGACATGGGAGAATTATTGCAGTGTACCACCCCAAAAGAGATTGCACCTGAGTGTCAACATAGGGCATTCAACACTACTTTAAGTCATGTTGTTAATGCCCATTCAGCCTTACAAATGCACTGGGCTTGAACTCAGCACATCAGTAACAACAAGTGGCAGGACTGTGTAGAGGCACTGATCTGACTTGTCACTATCTTGAGTAAAAAATTAAATCAAGCGCGTAAAAAAAAGTGACCCTCATCGTAACAGAGATCACACTCTTCACAGGGAAAAATAAAGGACTGCCTATCAAATATTCACTTTTGCCCTGCAACAAAGTGTTTATTTTTAACTGCTTTAAGCACTTGCCTTGAGCTTGACAGTGACATACACTAACTAAGGTCCACTGCAGGCTGGCAAAAGGTGCTACTATTTCAGGAATTGCTGCTTGGAAAATGAATTAGCCGAGAAATCCTGCTGCTTGACTAGCACACTCGGCATCGAGAGCTGCTGTTAACTTTCTCTGCCAAAAATAAAACAAATTCTGCCATCTCGTCCCAGCATTTCTCTCCTCTCACAGCCACGAGCTGCTTCATCTGTTCTTGTCAGGGCTTTTTATTCATGCCAGTCATTTCTCTCTTGCCTACTAGTGCAATGAAAGAAAATCCTGTTGTTATTCAACAAACATACAGAACAGGCTGTCCTAGGTTAATGTAGCCTAACTCTCCCCACGTCTTAAAGCAGATGTTCATTAGAGTAGAAGGGCTCGCTCCCACCACACCGGGTACACTCAGCTATTCAAGTAGAGCTAAACCTCTGCACTTTTCTCAGACGAGAGTAGGACAGTTTGACAGAATGCAAGTCAAGAGGCAGCAGCGCTCCGTTTCGGTGATTCATTCAGACCCTCATTACAAGGACATGGCAATTAATGTCCAACACCACAGTCACATTCTCTCACTCTGGCCTGTGAATTTGTATCAGACTAGAATCACAAATCAGAGATGGAATAAAGAAGTAGGCTCCATCCCTGATATTTGTGCTGTATATTGACGTGCTGCAACATCAAACCATATCCCACCCACGCCACATGCCAAGCAAAAAGCTCAAAATAAAGGCCTTTGAACTTTCTTTAATTCTACCTCAGGAGCAGGGACCTCCATGGAAAAAGGAGTTGTGAGAGAGCTGAGCAATATATTGATATCGTTATATGAGACTGGATATCATCTTAGATTTTGGATTTTGTTATATTGCGATATGACATAAATGTTGTCTTTTCCTGGTTTTAAAGGCTGCATTTGTTGTAGCTATTCAGCTTGTCATTATAATCACATTACACATTACTCAAGATTATTTATCGAAAATCTTAGTGTGTTCATATTTTTTGAAGGCATCAATGTCCATATTGCCTAGCGAGACCTACTATATACTGTTGTGTAGTTTAATCTGCAGAAATGAACCATATTCTATGAGGTCATAAGGTTAGAGACTGTTAGGGCTGTTGGGTATTGATTTTTTTCTTTTTTCCGTGGTGAAAAACAACATATTCCCATTGGATGGCTGTTTACGCAACTGCCTTAATAATTACGTTGTATTGGACTTTGTTGAAGGATATTGTCATAAGAGTAGTGTTGGTCCTTTGTGGAATAGGGCAGTACATAGCAGTATGTACTGTCAGTCTGGCAATAAATGTACAGTACATGTTACAGTTAATAAATGCACATGTTTATGTCCATTATGTTTCCCCATCCAGTTGGTTCAGCCAAGGAACATACAGCCTGGTCTTAGAAAACTGTTAGAAACTGTTATGATAACTGAGCTTAAAATTTCCG
>JAJHUR010102387.1:0-13257 GCA_027495735.1 Lutjanus campechanus | reverse complement strand
TCAAATTGGTTGATTGGATCATTCTAGCTGATATTGCCACATGGATGACCTCTCCAAGACCCAGCTCCTTGTCATCCCAGCCAGTCGCTCATTACAACAAGAAATCAGTATCCAACTCGAATCCACCGGGCTCACACCTACGTGGTCTGCCTGACACGTGGTCCATGTGGCCTTGATTGCTCGGCCGTGCTGTTTTTCCCTGAACAACATCAGGAAAATCAGACCCTACCTATCTGAGCATGCAGCACAACTCCTGGCTCTCATATATCATTGACTACTGCAGCTCCTCACTGGCAGGCCTCCCCGTATGCACGCTCAACCCTCTACAGATGATCCAGAAAGCGGCAGCACATCTGGTTTCCAACCAGACAAAAACAGCACATGTCACCCTGCTGTTCAGTTCGCTCCACTGGCTCCCAGTCGCTGCCCGCATCAAATTCAAAACCCTGACACATGCCTACAAAACAGCAACTAAAACTGTTCCCACCTTCAGGTCTACGAAGGCCACAACCACCACAACAGGACCCAAAGTCTCTAACCAGACTCTTCCAGTTTGTGGCTCCCCGATGGTGGCACAAGCTATCAAATCATGTTCAGTCTTTAAGAGAAGAACGAAGACCCAGATCTTTCATGCACTTGATTGATTGCACAAGATATATGATTATATATTTATGAAAAAAAATCCAATGCCTCTTAAGCACTCTATGCACACCACCACTGACACTGCCTGTAGGCACCTACGTCCTATCAGACTTGAACTTTGCTTCATGGCACCTACTCGCGTTGTTCTCTCCTGACTAGATTCTTGCTTGTGTTCTATCAGCTCTCAGATGTACGTCACTTTGAATAAAAGCGTCCACTGAATGAAATTGTAAGACTGTAAGATTGTACGGCGTAGCTCGGAGAACATGAGTCTCAAAGAGTCACAGCAATACAGAGTTGACTGTTTGCCTCCACCCACACCTCCATCCTTGGATCTGGAAGTGTGGGCTGAGGGAGAAACAAGAAAAAAAGAATTATCATTATAACTCATCTTAATTTTGAGATATTTGTAGGCAGATGCCTTCAAATGTAAAGTCAGTCAAAGTAAAATAACTAGAGAGGCCTGTGAAGTATGCGACCAGTTATAAAAAAAACAATAGTTCTGGTTCTTGATTATGATTGGCTGAGCTGAATTTGAAGCAGTTGTAAAATACTCTATAAACACCTGTGGCTGCATTACGTCAGCATTACTGCACCGAACAAATTGTTTCAAAATGTCAGATTCTGTTGTGAATTTTGTTTTAGTGGATGGGCTAAGTGTTGATGAGTGAGGGAAGGAGATGGACAGGACAGAGGAGGGGAATTTAAAAAAAAGCTGAAATTAATGACAGATAAGTTGAAGAGCTTGAAAAGGCAAAGAAAAAAAAGCTGGGACGGTTAAATGGACTAGGTGGACTGTTTTCTCTTTTCAGACCTGGTGTGCCAAGAAAGATCCGCCATTGATTTCTTTTAAAAACCACCAAATCAGAGCTAAACCAGGCTCTCTGTCAGTTTTGTGTTACTGTGAAAAATGGGAAAGGTGATGTTGGCCTTTGTGCGAGGCTTAACAAGTGCATCAGTGATCCACCAAAGAGAGCCTTGGGGGATTTATGTTTGGGCAGAAGAGAACCAGCAGTGTCTTGCCACCCAATCCACCAGCTTTTTGTCTCCATCCAACTTAAGCAAACTAGACCGGCAATCTATGCTAAGTTAACAATGTAACTTTAGCTAGCTGGTATGTTTTATTGTGTCCTATTATGATCTATTTCTCTGATTACATTGGAAATTGCCAGCAATGTATCTTTTGTTACAGTCTACCTGGTTACTCAACACTAACAAAAATGATATGGGCAAGTGACAAGATCCAGGGGAAAGATTATTATATTAATCATATAAGATATGATTTCTACTGTGTCTCTGTGATGTAGCCTCTCTGTGTTGCTTGCAACTATTCCAAAAAGAAGTACATTTTATCATGGAGGAATGATTATTTATCAATAAATTACAGACTTTTTTTGTTGCTGTGTGTTTATTTTTTATGGATTAACGTTCAGGTGGAAATGGGCTGCTGGTAGATTCATGTGCCCCTTACTGGCCTTGATTTGGCACATCATCCCAGCACGGTAGGGATTTACATTTCCATTACAACAAGGCTACCCACTTGAGGCTGTGTCTTTTAAATGAAGATGAGCATAGCTTGATTCAAGCGGCTGTAAACTGACAAACACTTAATTTCTCATAAATTTATCAGAATAAAAGCCCTGTGCCATTTTAACATTCAAAAGCTTTTATTTTGATACAGCAAAATCAGGAAATTCTGGTTTTCATCAGCAATAATTTAACATGACTCCAATGGCTGAAAGCAAACATGAAATAAAGCAGATACCTGAAACTGCATTCTGTAAGCCTGCCTGGAGGTGGGTCAGGCTCTCTTCGGCCTCACTCCAGCTCATTAAAAGTGGTGATGGAAATGAAATCCAGTGTGGTGTGATTTGACTCAGCGTAGCCAATGGAAAAGCCCCATGTGTTGCTGTGTTTCTGTCAACTAGCAAGCATTCCAAAAAGTACTACATTACAACTACATTTCTTTGGCAAAAGAATGATTGTTATCAATAATTTAAGTTTTGTTGCAGCGCATTTATTTAACAGAGTAATGTTTAAGTGGAAAAGGGCTGTTGGTAGAAGCATGGTTTGTCATTTTGGAACTGTTCTTAGAATAATACATTGGCATTGTGTGTCTATTATACATCATTTATTAACATGTGACCCAATATAAAAAAAAGATTTGCAATTTACCCTCATATGTATAAAATTAAAATAATACAGTTTAGATTGCACTGTAAATGTATTGTGTACACACTGCAGTTCTCATGGTTTTATACCAGTATACTGTCTGTTCAGGGTTAACGTCCCTTTTGGACATTCTGTCTCTGACAGAATGAGTACTGAACAGGTATCAATTCGGTCTCAAGTATTGTTTTGGTATCAGGTATCGTAATACTAAATTTGGTATTGGTATCAAAGTCAAAATTTTGGCATTGTGGCAACTCTATTTATCAGGTCTATGTAATAACCCTCAGTTTTATAAAAACAATAAGCACAACACCCCTTATCTCTTCTAAAATCACTCTAAACCATGGCTTATTGAAGAGTATTGCTTTATTTTAGATTAATCTTTGTAAACATTCAAATCCATGCTGTACTCTTAAATTGTTTGCTCTTGTATAGAAATGTCATGTCATCTGCATAGAACTTTAGACAGACAGACAGACAGACAGACAGACAGACAGATGAAGTCCTTTGATGATGTTTAGAGACTCAAGGTTCAGAACTTCATCCGCAGAATAGTGAAATCTGTTTTAACCCAACAACACCATCCGCATCATATTTGATACACAAGTTTCCTCTACAGCATCTTTATGATCAGTACTTTCCTAAAAAGCCTGTTATGTGCAATCTGAGACATGTCTTCTGCCCTCTGGTGGATCATTGCACTGCAGGCAGCAGGCGGCCTGTGAGTGCAAAATCCAACATGGCCGCCTTCTCATAGTAACTCAGACACTTTTGACGGGGGAATCTTTGACAATTTTGAAAAAGTTACAGTAAGAATAACAGTTACATTGTTACTAATATTTTAATCTGAAGATTTACTATATTTAAAAACCTATAATTTCTAAATATTTTGTACCTCATTTTATTGGAAAATCATGCTGAAAATGTGTGTCTTCAATATGATACAGCTGGTATATGAGATAATTTATCTGTAGATCTCTCTATCATTATTCTATGAAATTTCAATGTGCAATCTGCATCATTTCCACCACAATTACAAATAAGACCGAAATGTCATCTTCAGATAAATTTAGGCATTTATGCTATATATTTCTTCATATATGCAACCTGCTCTCATTATAATCACTTGGATTATATTATTACAAAACATAAATATACTGTACATAAATAAAACATTTAGGTTTTTTGTCAGAGGGTCCCATAAACACTTCAATTTAAAAAATAAATAAAACAAAAATAAATAATTTTCTGGCTATTATCTCGTGTGTCAAGTCAGTGTCAATAAACAGCACCATAATGTTATGTTCTATCTAAGCAGGAGTGATCACTGACACCCTGTGACACCCCCTGCGGCCCCGTCCTTCCTGGTTTGCCCATAGGTGACTTGAGCACAAACAGAACAATGAGAAGCAGATTCGCTTGAAACACAGCGTTTGCCCATCAAGCTGAGAAAAGTGAGCACCACCTGGGTGTTTTATTGGTACTGAGCTGCTAAATCGGCTTATTATGCAGAGCTATTATCGCCGGGAGTTGAGGAAATTTCACAGTCCTGGCAAAGGTTTGTTCTTTCTCCCTCACTCCCTCTCGCTACCTGGCTCCGTCTCTCGTCTTGGCTTTGTTTCATTTATTTTACTTGCTTTAAGGCTCTTTGTGTTTCTTCCTGTCACTCTCTTTTTCCCCCTGTTCACTGTCTTTGTTTTTCACCCTCTGTCTCTTTTTTCCCCCTCACCCTCTATCTCTGTATTTTGATTTATCTCTTTTTCCTGATCTCTGTCATTTCCTTTTCCATACCCCCAGCCATTTAAGCATGTTTTCTTGGCTTTGTCGTCCTCCCTTTGACCCCTTTCTTCCATATTTAACCCATTTTCCTGTCTTTCTCTTTGTGCGTTTGCTGCTTTCCTGTTGCTCTGCTTCTTTGTGGCTGATTCTGTCGCTTCATATCACTCACTCATGCTGTTTATTCTGTTATTGCGGGATTCTTTCTTTCTTTCTTTTCATTTTTCCTCTTGGTCTCTTTTAGATTTCTTACTCTTCTTTTGTCATGTCCGCCTTCTCTGTCGCCTTTTTCTCTTTGTCTGATTTTTGCCCTCCCCTGCCTCTTGCTCTCGCTCCCTCCGTTTCTTCCCTCCGTCAGCAGTGAGCAGCCCTCATCCACGGCTGCTGCAGAGTTCATCTGAGGACAAAAACCCCGCTCTGCTGCTGCTTCTGCTGCACACACACCGTTTGTCGACCGATCAAAGTCTTGGGTGTAACGGGGCCCGGGGACAGATGGAGAACAGTGACGACGAAACAAAGACTCACTCCGAGTTTAACTGACGCACAGCGAAGGGGGAGAAAGATTAAAAAAATGACAAGGCAGGCTAAGACGAGGGTGCCACATGATTTCACAAATGGAAGCT
Source organism: Lutjanus campechanus (assembly GCA_027495735.1). Classification (NCBI taxonomy): domain Eukaryota; kingdom Metazoa; phylum Chordata; class Actinopteri; order Lutjaniformes; family Lutjanidae; genus Lutjanus; species Lutjanus campechanus. The sequence goes on along the minus strand of JAJHUR010102387.1, from coordinate 8,044 downwards.
GTTTAACTCCACATGAACACGTGAAAAAACTGGCACAGGCTCTGCTCTCTTGGCTTCAATTTGGCGATCTGCTTGCTCCGTCTAGCTTTCGCCAGTATTTAAATTTGTTTTGTCAGGGGCGCCTAACAGATTTGACCTTATTCAACTTTTGCGGCAGATGTTAATCAGCAGTCTCCAGACCTTGCTGGATATCGGATTTCACAAGGTGCTGCACCACAGAGTTGGAAATTGAGGGATCAGATTCTAGGTGGCAGCTTTGGGACGAAATATACCAATTTTGTTTGTCTAACACTACAATGATGCAATAAGATAAAAGGAAATCACATTGAGGGAAAATTACCAGCATCGGGTTGCCAGAGAGACTGTTGTTCCTTGGCTTCAAATGTTGAAATTGAACTCAACCACTGAGATTCGCCACGCCAGCAGCAATTCTCTGGGGATGGTAATGCTGGCCAGTCCATCGTCTCTCCAACACTTTAGTGTGAAATAGCTCGGCAACTATTGAATATATTTGCATGAAATACGGTCCAGAGGATGATTCCAAGCTACTTTAGTGTTCCCTGACTTTACATCACCAACAGATCAAAATTTCCATTTCATTGCAGGACATATTAACAATTAATTTGCATTCGCCTCAGCTCATGATAATGTTGGTGGGCTGGATTCATTGATAGGACTGGGGGTTACAATCCCTGAAGATTCAGCTCTGTAATGGGGTTTTTCTTGGAGACGACCACCATATGAAGCTGCCAGTATGACACATCATCAGTTGTGGATCTCAACATCATCGGGTGTTTTGGCCTTTTATTGCAAGATACAATCAAGTCTGGGTCTGTGTCTCATGGTTGTCTATCTTCTTCTTCTAATCTTTTAGTCCTTTTATCCCCTTTTCACACCGGCAGCCTTTAGTCCTAGGTTTAGTCGATTTTCAGGGGATCACCCCACAAACTCAGGGGTAACCCCGCTCCGGAGCAGGGCCACCTAGCCCTAGGCTAAAGCCCACTTTGGAACTTGCCAGGATTGTGCCAGTGTGGAAACTCTTTTTGCCTTGGCTAACAGCTCCCTTAGCCTGGGGCTAAATGCAGAGTAAAAGCCCTTAGGTGATGACTTAGGAGCCTAGCCAGGATCTCTTCTCTTCAGTCGAAGTCATGTCTTTATGTCTAATATACTAAATGTAACACACTACATGTCAGCATGTGAAATGTGAGAATTTAAGCATAGTAGTCTAATAACAACATATACAAACATCAATAGTTTTTATATCAAGAACAGAATGATTGTGTGTAGTCTAACATGACAGGAGTTGTTTGTAGTGCTAACCCTATAAAGTAGACAATTATAACCCGACTCTGTAGTTCCCCCCGTCTCTCAACTCATTATTTTGCTTTTATGGCTCGCAACTCAAATGTTTTGGTTCACCCTCACCAAGCTCATCAACCTCTTTTGTAGCCGCAGCAGGCAGCTGTTCTCAGCAAACAAGCTCTGATAAACCTACTGCACGCTGCAGCACTAACGGGCAGGCAAATCTAGCGACTAGCTGGTGATCATCATTTACATAGCTGCTAAAGAGGCAGATCACGGTTGCCAGGTCCGTGTGACAAAACCGGCCCAATGGCAGATCAAAAGCAGTCAACAAAACTGGCGCCGGGAGGCTGAGAGCACAGCCACGTTGTATTTGTGTGTTTATGTGGGCATTAATGTGTGCCAGATCTGTGTGTGTATGAGCCTATCTGGAGTCAGTCTGGTTAGATTTTGGTAAAAATAAATTACTTCATTTAAAAAAACAGCTGTGCATTTATAGATATTATTTATGGAATCTGCATGCAAATTGGGTCCACCCAACCAGCAGACAAAAAAAAATCAGCGCTTCAAAAGTGGCCCATTTCCACAGGAAAAACACAGACCTGGAGGTGGTGGAGAACAAAAACCAAGCTAAAAGACGGCTGAATATTGGGCTTTGTCAAGTGGCAAGAGATATTAATGCAGGCATAACAAAAATGCAATATATGAAAGCTAAATCTTCAACACATGTAACATGCTAACACTTTTTAGGCTAAAATTAGTATTCGGTCCAAAACTCAGCTGAGCGGAAGTAGCCTACAGCAGAGTGACAAAAAGAAGAGTTTGATGAAATTTTATACAGATATTCATGGTCCCCAGATGATGAATCCTGTACCAACTTTGGTGATCCCCTGATTTCTAGTGACCTTAGCAACTGCCATGAAACTTAACAAACATATCAATGTCCCCCTGAGGATAATTTGTAGAAACTTTCACCATCCCTTAATAATTCATCTAGCCCCATCATCAAATCAAATTTTCAATCTGTCCAACACTTTGGATTATGCTGAAAACTTTTCATCTACTTCAGCTGTTCTCAGTGTTTAGGGCTAACCAGGAAATAGCATGAGTCTCAATTTAATACTGATGCCTCTGTATGACCTACATAAGTTAACAAGACCATCTGTGGCTATTTCTGTGAAGTTATACTTAATGGCTGCCACCGGATCAGATCCTCCTTTAAATCAGATGAAATGAGCCTGTGTTAACATTTTCCCAGGCAACATCACAGTGAGTAGTATGTTAGCCAGTTAAATGGAAGCATGAGGAGATTTTCATTTTTTTCATTTTATTTTTGATGTTATATTTTATGGTTATTAGGGCCAAAACACTAACACTCTTGTCCAGAGAGGCCTCCAAAAGTTCCTTGTAGTAGATTAAACTATAGTAAATAAGTATATTTGCCAGAATTTAAATACAAGAATACGCACCATCATATAGTAAAAATGTCAAAATATGTTGCCAATATTTTTAGGTAGCTAGTTACAGTTACCTCCTCTGTTTCATTTATATATACAAGGAGGCTGCCATGCTGAGAGTTCAATTGTTTGTACACTTGCTAAAGAAAGCTGTCATTGTAAGCCATGTTCATTGTTGGCTGTCAAAAGATGGAAATTTCAACTGGAAGATTACGACCTCTGACTTTGGCTGGAACGCAGCATTAGATCATAAACATGGTAAACATAATACATGCTAAACATCTCTCCCTAAACATCTGAACAACTCTCCCTGCCAGTGTTTTTTTTTTTAAAGTTGCCAGAAGGATTTTTATGCAGAATATTGACTTCATGTTTTTATTTTTGTTTGTTATCCCTTTATATTATGTGATATCACTGTCGCTAGTGTGGCTAACGTTAGCTGTGTGTGTCCCCTGCTTCCGCTCAAAAGGCCCGGGGTCTGGAGTGCTCTCCGCCCCAGGGGCTGCGATGTGAGCAGCCTCACCGTGTCCTGGCTGCTGTGGATTGTGGTTGTGCTGCTCTGTGATGCACAGATCTGCACGTAAGCATGAATGTTTTCATGCCACAGAATATCCTCTTATTTTTCTGCCTTATTATTGTCAGCTGTTCTCTTCTTTGAGTGACAAATTTTTATCAGACGATCCGTCACAGCATCCCCTACCGCCTGGCAGTGAAAACAGCAAATACCTCGTCTTTGGCGAGGAAAGGGTTAAGAGCATATTAGCATGCTGATATTATTTGATATTTAGCTTAAAGTGAGTCCAGCAGCACAGAGCTGCTTAAACTGCTTTACTCTTCTTTGGACTCTGTGTGATGAGGATCTCAGAATAGCAAAGTTTTCTCTATATTTTTCATGATTCTATCCTCAGTTGTGTAATAAACATTACAGCTTTGCTAGCACGGTTATAGACTTTTAGTCTTGTGTTTACCTCAGGGAGACATTTGCATAACTGAAAGTCCAACACTGTTGCTACAGTGTTAGTAATGGTTGCTGGCTGGGGTGTCTATTCTTGCTGCAGACATTCATTTACCACCATTCAAATCTCTGGCCAAGCTTTTGTGTGTGACACCAAACCCTGAAAGTAGCAGCTATTCAGCACAACCAGTGCATGACTCTTCAAATCAGGACTCCCTGAAATGTGAATTAGGCCCGACCTGGCAACCCCGCACTTCCCCTCACATCTCACCCTGTGTCCCTCTCCTCATTAGCACTCACCCTATTCCAGGTCAGTAGCCTACCTATGGCACAGACAGAACACCCACTGCACACACACTCTACTTTCCCCTTCTGCCTCTGTGTTGAGTCACACACACTCCCTCTGTCTTTCTTTGAGTCTCTCTTTGTCTTGCCTGCTTTATCCTCTTCTCTCCCACACACACACACACACACACACACACACACACACACACACACACAGTGAATGGCACACATATTGCTGATCAGGGCAGCCGAGCAGGCAGGAGCCTGACCTCATTAGGAATGGTGGCAGCCAGCCAGGGGAGGGTCTGTCGATGAATGACCAAGAAGAACTGGTGAGGGAGCAGGATGGAGTCATATGCAGAGCGCCAGGAGGAGATCTAAGAGTTCCTCCCCTAGTGAACACTTTCATATGCAGGCTAGATTTTATAAATAGCACTCCTCTAAATATGTTGGGAGGAACTGTATTGATTAATTTATCAATGCCCTCCTTAGGATCATCAGGTCAAATATCTTTTTTCTTTGTGAAAAACTCCAGTAAGCTATATCCTATATCAGTACCAAATACACTTTGTGTATAATGATAATTAGCAAATGTTAGCATGCTAGCCAGGGTTCAACATTAACCATGCCAACAAAAAGTTGTTCACCAAATATTCCATGTAGGTGGCTGCCTATTTGCCTTGCAAGGCAGATGGATTCACAAGATCACTCGAGAATCAATCTTTACAGGCTTCAAGTTATCCATCTGTGTCTGCACCAAAGGTGGTGCAGCCAATCAGTGTCCTAGGAGGGAATACTGGCTGCTACGGGTGCAGTTTTAGGTGTGAAAACAGTGAGAGTATTTCTTCATTAAAAGAAGAGCAAAGAACAACACTTTTTTTCTCCATGTTCTCCATGTTTGATCTGATTGGTTGGAGTTTGCCCAGGTTAGATGGTTCATCAAATCACCTGCCAAGTGTTTTTTAAAAGTGCCTGCCCCTTTCCAAACTGTTTCTTCAGACAACTTGCCCATTAGTTCTGTGTAACAGACCATCTGCTGTGTGACGTTAGCCACCATGTTTCATCCCCTTACTGCAAGCCTTCTAACCTGACAAGCCAGATGGTTTGTTACACAGAACCATCCGGGAAGCCATCCATAGAAAGTGTTTGGAAAAGGGCAGGCACTTTCAAGAAAAGCCCTGGCAGGTGAGTGAATGAACCACCTGTCACGTCTAACATGGGCCAACTTCAACCAATCAGATCAACTCAACGAAACAAAGCTGGCTGGAAGAAGAGTGAAAACATCTTTTGCATCAATAAAATCATTCAGTATTGTTCTTTGCTCTTCTTTCAACATAACTGATGCTATCACAGTATCTATGCTAACCTCTTCAGGAGCCGCCATTATTTGTTCGAGATGGGTCGTTTCCATGGACACTTCTCGTTGTCAACACATTGCCAGTAGTTCCTCCGAGGACGCTGATTGGCTCACACCACCTCTGGTGCGGACACAAAAGGATAGCTTGGAGCCTGGCAAGATGGATTCTCATGTGATCTTGTGACCTCGCAAATCCAGCTGCCTTACAAGGTAACAAACCTTCACCGAAACAATGTTAATGTTCTACAAACATCCTGATTCCTTCTTGCAGTTTAGTTGAACATTCTGAACATGATCTTGACAGTACAACCAGACTATAAAAAACATAAAGACAACAACATTTTCTGAGTGAATGGAAGCAGGAGTTTAAACATCTACAAGATGACACATCTAAGGATGTAATGTAGGTCTACTGTGGTGTGTGCTGCCGGTTTCTTCAACTAGCTGATAAGTCTACCTCATTTTTCATCTAACGCGAAGTCTTCAGGAAACACCATGTCCCAAGTCATGAGAAAAGTGGTAGCACGAGCCACCAAATTTAGGGGCTTGGTGGCCTGTGGGGCCAGGGCTTAAAAATATTAAAGGCTATCCTTGCAAATATGCTTAACTATGCTTAACAACACCACTGTGCCTGAGTTTCTGTCTGCGTTTTAAATCTGCTTCTTGAAGATGTGGCTGTCACACAGAGTTTGATAAATGGAAGGAATATGAAGTGAAGTGCTGCAGCATGAAAAAGGGTAAAGTGATTAAAAAAAACAATAAGGAGCAATAAAAAGCTAATGCAAAATGCCTCACACATGGCACTTGAGTATTAAATACTGGATTGTCATACTGGATGGACAGGGTTGGCTAGTCGGCCAAGTGGATTACATGTAATCATGATAAAGTAATCAGATCACAAAAATAAGTAACTACAATCTGCCCATATTTGAAAAGAATGTAACTGTTATTGGATTAAATTATACTGTAGTTAGATTGTCAAACATTACTTTTTTCATGATAAACAATGCTCTATTTAACTCATGAAAACAACACCTATACATTAGTTAAGTCCTGTGGCATACATCACGTGATGTTAAACATGTGGTTAATGTTGTGAAACAGCAGCAGTGTAGTTTTAGATTTACACATGCTAATGTACTTGGTTTAGAAACCAATCAGATAGAATCCAGTCATGTGCAGGAAGTAATATAACCATTTAAGAGGGTTCTTTGAGACTTGGTGGTGGACCTTGTGGTGAGCCTGACCAGATATCAGCACCATCAGAGTGGGCAAGACCTTACTTACACTAAATTGTTCATAAATTAATGTGTGATAGCCTTTCCACAGAAGAAGCTTTTCATATTTATTGGACATTTTCTTATTTTTCTTTGCATAATTTTCTTCAATATCATATTAACATTGATAAAATCTTGAACCCAAGGCAACTTAAACATTTGGTTCTTCATTGTAATACAGCACTATGTTTGAATCTGTGTGTTTTTGAAATGAAAAAATGCTGTTGATTCCCCCATAAAAAAGTCCCTATAATTACTCAAGTAAACTATGCTGCATTAAATAAACATGCCAAAGAAACAGACATACTGCACTGAAGTATACATCTCAACCAAAACTATTTTGGGTGGCATGCAAAAACAATACATGTTAAGTATTAAAAATGATTAAATAAAATAATAATGTAATAATATGGCCAAAAATATAGTATAAATATAAAAAGTATAAAAATATAATATATATATATATATATTTATAAAATATAATGTAGCCAAAAAGGACTTATACTTGAAAATCTGCCCAAGGTGGCTTAAATATCCCTGTTAATTAGATAATAGGTACTTCAGACACTACTTAGAAACTTATTAGGAGGATCTATGAGTGACCAGCAGTCCAGATCAGTGCTTCCCAAACTTTTTTTCCCCACTTTTTAAAAATGACCAACAATCGTGACCCACGTTAAAGCATAAATTAACATTCCTGACTATTTTTACAGCCATTTCCACATTACCCTATAATATCTTGATGCTTTATTGAAAACATATACACATGTTGAATAATAACTTCATTTAGGCTTGGTTAACAGGCCATCTCATTGTTTTTATTTCCTCTCATCATGAAAACAACATAGGATATTTTAGCCTGCGTCATAAAGGAGACAATACAAGTGCATTTAGACGGAATTAACAGGTTCTTTTTTTCCCCTCAGTAAAACAACAGACACATTTTTAAATCCTTTTTAAAGTGTGCACTGCAGATATAAATATTAAATTTGCAGAATAAGAGAAGACAGAATAAAGGAAAGGTGTTTTCTAGGTAATGGGACTTTTGAGAAACAGCAGTCCATAACTTAAACAGGTGATAATTGCCAATAAACTGCCAGTCAACCAGGTCTGTCATATCAAAACATAAGCTAGGGATGTATAGAAATTAAGTAAAATAATTTGCCCACTCAGATGTTACCATTATGTTAGATATTGGGTCTTGGCCCATATGTACAAATGCATTTTATTGGTTTGATTGAGGTAATCCAAAGGTAATCCAAAACTATACAGATTTTATGACATTTATTTGTAATCCAGTGGTTTATGCTCCGACCCTACCCTCGGTATAGATAGTTTTATAAATAGACAACAAGCCATTACTTTTTCTTCTTCTTCCCTGAAGCTTCTCTAAAATATGCCACATTTTCAA
>JAJHUR010102382.1:0-15947 GCA_027495735.1 Lutjanus campechanus | reverse complement strand
AATAAATGCAAAAAATCAGTTCCTAACAGAATAACAATAAAAGTGAGATAAATCTAGTAAACTAAGTAAACTAAAATAGAAAAGGTTCGATAAACAAGGAGGCAACCCAGGAACTTAAAAACATAAGTGGTAAAAATGAAGACAGAAATTAAAAAGCCTTTGTTTTAGTGGTTAAATCATTTAAAATTCAACATGTTTTGACCAACATGCTTTTGTCAAAGCTTTGAATGATTCATTCCTTCCTCATGCCCATTTATTTCATTTATTTAAATTTTTTTCCCAGGGCACCCAACACATATATATTGCTCACTTATAAAGAGCAATCAATCGTCCTCTTTTCTCAGTGGAAAAAGTAGTATTGGCAATGATATTGAAATAAATATTGCTCATGATAATGAAGTGTGATAAAAAAGTAATATTGCAGATGGTGTTGGAGAGTAATATAGCACATGATGCTGACATAAGTAATTAGTGAGTAACACCTCCCTGTTGTGTTTCCAGATTGCAAGACAGTTAGTGACCATCTTGCAGTAAGCAGTGCACTGATTAAAAAAATACATGCTAAAAAGTAATTACAAAATGGTGCTCTATGAATTATATTGCCAGATATTGAAGTGATACTTGGTCTAGCAAAATATAAATATCAATTTAAGTCCAACACTGCTGTAACTTCTGAAACAACACCAATATGGGCTTCCCCTCATACTTTGAAAGAACACTGAGTAAGACAAAATATTTAGTTCCCTGCAAACGCCTCTAGGTGTCAGTGCTGGCACAGGCCAGCGGTACCCTGTGGTGATAAAGGAGACATGCAGGAACCATGAATCATGTGCAGCATAAGAAAATGTTCAGAATCAGGGTGTTGTTTAGTAAGCATTAGAATCAGTGTTCCAGCAAGACGAAGGTTCCGTTCAGGTTTGGAAGTTGCTTCCAGGCAGCCAGCGGCAAAATCGTGACTAATGTTGCCTGAGGCTGATTGTTCTGACCACAATATTAGTAGTTAACAAGTTAAAAGTGTCCCTTTTACTCTCAAAATCCTCCAGCCAGTATAATCATAAATAAGCCTCTTTTTGATGTTTGAGTAAAACAGGTTCTGTCCTCCAGGACCCGACCAGCACACCTAATTAAACACAATCACTCACTTATGTCCTCGGATGGTGCAGCGCCTGTGCTCCTGCAGCTGTTGATGTGTTTCCATAGTGACAAGGAGCCTAGCATGCGGTTCTCAAAAGTTAAAACTTTTTACAAGCAGCAAAGCCACTGACTGTGTTATTCTCACAGCCTTTGAATGCACCAAAATCCCCCTAAACGTCCGACTTGGCCTCCAATTGTGTATTATATACAATCTGGTACCTCCAGCAGCTATTTTTTGCCTTTAAGTCATCAGTTTTAGCCATCAGCTAGCCTTCATCGCTGTTAAACCAAAAAGGAACGTCCCACATTCGTGTGGAATCAAAGGCTGTGTTGCAGGCTTTGCCAATAATAATAATTAGGCTTAATATTACTGTATTAGTGGATATAAATGTGAAAAATACCGCGCAGTAATCTGCTGACCGCTGGATGTCACTAAATCCTACACACTGGTCCTGAAAGACAGGATGGTAAATGCTTAAGTTACAGATCACGTGCTTCCACTTATGTATGTCCTGTGTCTTTCTGGTTCACCTGCAGAAGGTGCGTCAGAAGAACCAGGAGATGAAGGTTCTGATGGATCAGATGAGGAACCTGCTGTGGGACGTCAACGCCATGCTGACTCTCAGGAAATGATCGTTCCACCGGATCCACTCTTGTTGAAGAGATGCATTCCTCCACAGAAGTCAGGACTGCATAATGGCGAAGAAGAGCAGGTGAAATAAGGGAATTTCTGTTGGATTTTTAATATGGGACCTTCCTCTTCACCTCCTGCACCTCCTTTCTGCTGGCACTTCATCACTGAAAGTCACAGTTCACTCACAGTTCAGCTATGAACTTCTGCTGTTTATTATGTATTATATTGAAGCTGTTGAGGGGGAAAGCTATTAATGAGATAGGATGAAAGCTAGAATATAAGCGTGTGTCAACCTGATACACTTTTGCGCCAAGTTCATTCTCTTGTACACGGCAGCTGACAACCGAGTTTGTGTTCGCCAAGTGCTCCGCAACTACAGTTTGTGTTTATCCAAATAAGTTATGAACTCCTGTTTTCATCCTGTGTAAATAATGAGTTGAAACCTGTAACGCCTCAGGTGAAAACGAAAAAAACATTCATGGTGTTTTGCCCCGGGTGCTGACTCGACACCAGACAGACTTGAATTCATTGCAGGTAATTCTTCCAGAAAGCTCAGAAGCCGATCTTACGACTGTGTTTGGAATGGCAACAATTGGCCTTATTACGCTCTGTCAGTTGTAAAAACACTATGAGTTCAGAATTCAAATTAGCCCCTTGGCAGCTATGTATCTCAGGTGGTTTGTACATAAGTGTGTGTGTGTGCATGTGCTTAATGAGATTAGCTTCCTGAGTGCTAGACAGCACACCTGTTTACCCTGAGGGGGCTGAGACTTGCTTGCCTGTGAATTTATTTTTGTAAACTGTGGGACAAAAGGAAGGCCTACTGGGCCATTTCTGTTTTGTATGAAATAAACTTTCTTTTTTACACTAAATTCGTGAAAATACAGTATGCTTTAAAGCTCTAAATACAGGATTGGCCAGCTCAGGCTTGGCAGTAAGCGCTCCACTATGTCATTTCCAGCCCCAAGGGCCGATGTGGGAATGCATGATCTCCTTCTCAATGGAGATGATGTATAAATACATCAAGGCATATCCACCAACACATAATGATGCATGTTCTGACCCCGACCCTTCGTATTCATCTTTCTTTACATACCAGCGGCTCATCCGTGTAGTGCTCCTACACTACAACATGGCATCAAAGACGAGAACACGGAGGACATGTGATCCAGCAGCACTTTTGATTGCCGTAATTCTCTTTGGCATAATTTCACAGCTAATTCAGCCCGCTCAAAAGGGTTTCTACTTTAAATTGATTGCTAGAAAAATAAAATGCCAGGATTTCAACAGTGAAAGCAAAGACGGATACATACCACAAATTGTCAGCGTACTCATCAGAAAGGAAAATGTGCTTATCTCAGTTTGTATGAACTGCCTATGTTTACACATTATGAAGCGGGCTTGTAATTTTCAATGAACTGTGGAAATATAAAGCAGGAAGATGCTTAGCAGAGAGTAAAATTGAAATGATTAGTCAGTCGGCCAAAATGTAATTGTTTAGGAGCTGTGGAGATATCGGCCAGATAATGAAGATAATCTTGAAGATGATGGTACTAGATGTTGTGCTCAAAGCTCAAAAAAAAAAAACATTTGAAAAACTCAACAGCAATGTCTCTTTCCAGAAATCATGTCCCGGTTGCTCAAGGTAATCCACAGACTTTGTTGTGAGCAGTAAATATTATTTTTCTACACCACCCAACCATATCACTGCACAGCAGGGAATGTTGTGGGTATGGAAGAAAAATCAATTCTGAAGTACTGGGATTCTTTCTTTTCTTTTTCTTTTTTCTTTTATTAACGATTCCTGAATCAATTTTTCAATTGCTGACTCGATTTTTGTAATATATATGAATAACTGACACTTGATACGTTAGCTCAGCGCAAACATATAATGGGAATTCCTATGAACGCGGTGGCAGAAATTAGCATTGCAGTAATTTTATCTTAACAAACTGATCCATTTTACCACTCATGCTTAACATGAAACGACATGTTTGCTCAGACCTAAAGGCATTTATCTCCTCTGATCTGTGGAAACAAATTAATAGCTGCGGACATCACTCAGTCTTTTACTCTGGCTTCAACACTAACCAGCTACAGCAACTTAAGCTAAATGTAACATTTTACTCCAGAAAGTATATTTATTTAATTGATTCTATTGTACACTTAATTACTACTTTCCTATGCAGTCCAGGGTTTTGAAAGGAAAGGACAGTTCAATTTCCCATTGAAAGAGCGTTAACTTAAAGGCTCACATTTGAACTGTGTGCAGTTTTCAGGAACTACAGTCATTTTGGCTGCGTTATTTTAATTATTATTTTATTATGGCACCAGCTTGATGAACAGGAACAGCTAAATGTGGCAGTTTACTTTAAAAAAAGTAGCAAAGATGCTTTACATCATTTACAACTTTTTCAAATGGTCCAATGTTAAAAAAAAAAGCAAACAGCATCAAATCACAATACTTGTAGAATCTTATCTCGAGTCCCAGCCCTAATCTACACTTAAATGGCGTCCTCCTCGGCTGAGCTGCGACCTCGTCCCCGAGTAGAGACGCGCTTTCTTCTGCAGGGTGATGTGGTTGATGGGTGTAGTTCAGTTGAAAGAAAACAGTTCCTACATGAATCGCTCACAACAAGGTCTGTGAATTATCTTGAGAAACCAAGTCATTTTTAGAAAGAGATGCTCTTTTGAATTATTCAAATGATTTTTTTGGCGCTTTGAGCATCACAAGCTAAGTGCCATTTTGTCCCATTATATTGGAGAGGAGGCAGACATCTCTACGGCTCATATCTCCAAAACTCAGCAACTTGCACCAAAACAATCTAGATGGATAAATAGCACTACAGGCCAGGGGGAAAATATGTATTATTGATTTTGGGATGAACTGTCCCTTTAAGTCCAGTCTGCTTTTTCCTGTTCCTCACTAAATCACCATGTGATTTCTACTTTTTCACGCTTTCCAAGAAAACGGGTGCTACTCTCGTTCTGGGCAATGCAGCCAGATTATTCCCTGTTGTCTTCCTGGCACATGTGGAGTTAGAGGATCCAAAATATGGCCAATTACTGTTGGCCTCGCTGGTATGTTTTGCTATTTTAGTATCTTAAAATGTATCTTGAGGCAGTCTGGTTCCTTCATCCCTGCTGAAAATACACAGTATGTCCTGTACTTCTTTGAAAAGGGGGTCTGTGCCAAGTAGGGAAAAAATGTATGCAGCAGCATGAATTTGCATTTATAAATCATTTTATTGGTTTTACAGTTAGCATTTTGATGTGAAATGATCTGTTTCCACGGCAACAGTCCCTGCACAGTAATGCTGAGACACATTGACAGCTGGGGAGTGCATGGCACAAATACCAGTCCCTCGGGTCCTTCTGGCGTGAGATCGCCATTCCCTTCTCATTGTCACAGCAATAGCACTGACATCTGAAGTGTTCACACATGTTCCTTTTTTTGCTGTCCAAATAGAGATTGTCCTTTCTCAGTGTGAGGCCCAATCACAGGCACTCCTTCAAGGCCCCTAAATGTCCTCCGCTGGTGTCTCACCAGACACGTGGAGGTAGGAGAATCATTTGAAGCTCCTTTCAGACTTTTACAGGCCCTTTTCTCTTCATATTTATATGTGTATATAGTCCAGAACAGTCCACCAGGGTCTGTCTGATGATTGTACTGTGTCACAAATGGACCACACTGCCACTTTGTCCACATCACACACAGTCTTGAGTGTCCCATCTTTACTGTCCACCACTGATTGGTCCATTTGTCTGTCCAAAAGGCCACTAGACCAGACCACGGTGCTTTCAAGCCTTTTTCTGTCCATCTCGTCTGTCATTTTCACGCTCTCTCCAGGTCTTTGTACTTCTTGCGTAGGACCGACACTTGATCTTTGAAGAGCACGGGGTCCAGGCGGAACTGAGAGTGGACCAGAGGCATGTAGCCAAACCAGTTGGCGAAGGTGTTGATACACTCCTGCCGCTGGTTGAAGTGTTCCGGGTTTGCCCAGGGGACGCTCTTTGTACCCTGAGAGGTAGAACAAGACACAACAAGTCATTCACCATCCAGCAGTGACACAACCTTATTAAAGGGATAGTTTGTTTTATTTGAAGTGGGGCTGTATGAGGTACTTGAAGTCCACCTAAAAAAAAATCAATATCATCTAATTGTCCAGTTTCACAGACAGGACTTAGATCAAGTCAGGAGTAGAGCTTAATCTGTACCAGTCACTTTCATGAACATCTCTTAAATTTGGCTTGCTAAGTCGGAGACTATGGAGTCCTGGAGTAAGGCAAGTAAGAGAGGCAGAGGCAAAAAATTGTTCAAAAAACTTCAGTATAAAAAAGCATTTATGTCAAACCATCCAGTTACTGGAAATGGAAGCCAGATTCATCTGGTCTCTGTTGTGCACGTTAGTCTTCATTTAAATCACGGCTGCCCAAAGAGGGGTTCATGAACTAAAGTAGGCCTGCCAGATGTTTTAAAATTATAATCTAGGTCTATCTGTGCTGTTTTATTTTTGTGAGGTAAAAATGCTCTTTCACAGGCACCTTGGCTGTAGTTGGTTTAATTTAATCAAGAACAAACTTTTAAGATAAAAAACTGAAGATAAGTCTGCAAGCCCCTCTGAGTTAAGACAGCTTAAACAGGCCTTTTAATCTGGGGGCGAGGCTTAAGCCTTGTCTGTGAAACTGGCCCTAAGTGTACCCTATATTTAGAATATTTTAACCGTATTACCTTGCCACTAGACAGCCTTTTCCGGTGGGAAATCACTGTTTTGTAAGCAGAGATATTGCTCTCTCCAAAGCAACCAAACTACTTAAGGAAAAATAGTCATTTTACCTCACAGAACACCAGAGTTGCTGTATAACTGCTGCCTTGATCAGTTAGTTTCATGGAATTATTGTAGGACTGAAGTGAATCTGAACTAAGCCTCTAAAACACCAAAGTCACACAATAACATAAACAAAGTAACTAGTTGAAGCAGCAGTAGACCAGCAACTCCTGTGTTCTGCGAGGTAAAGTAACTGTTTTTACTTAAGGAGTCTGGTTGCTTTGGAGGAAACGATATTTGGCTGTCTGATGCTAAGGTTAAGCGTACGCTTAAACTGATGTTTTTTGCTCTGGTTGCTTAAATATGTTTTGCAGCTGACCCTGTCCACACAGTAAATTGCTCAGCCTCCATGCTGGTACTCCTGCTGCTTCTCCAAACTTGAGGGGCGTGCCGACCTCCATCTACTGTTGTTACTACACTTACTTTTACCACTTCAAATAATTTGAACTATCCCTTTAAACTCAAGTGAAAAAAAGTGATGGCTGCCTACCTGTGGACTGGGCAGCTCTTTGTACTGCTTCCTTTGAGCCACTTTGATTGGCGGCAGGTGAGTTACAGCAGAGACCAGGAAGTTCATCAGGATGTCCTCACAGTTGGAGGTGCGATCCACCAGAGTCCGCAGAGACTGGGGCAGGTAGTGGGAGAACAGGTAGTTGTAGTACCTGTGGGGCAGGTCAAAGTGTTAAACAGGTAATATTAAGATAAGAGAAAGTGGATAAGACATTTGCATTCAGAATATTCTTCATGATAGCAAACAGGTCACAGTATTCTGGGGATAAAGACGACATTTGATCAGCCTTAGTGGTCAATAATCACTTTCATTAACTATCACAGAGCTTCAGTTCACTCGGCTGCTTTGTTTGTCTGCAGCAGAGAAACAAAGCACGCGAACTCATCATATAAATAAAAAATAGAAAAAGGAATAAAAGAGTACACGAGTTAAAATAATTTAAAGGGTGAAGCTAAATGAGTAAAAATCTAAACAATGTCTCCGCTGTATTTGGCAACTGTTAGACTTTTCTGTTGACCTGATTACCACTGATTCACCACCTTGTTTCATTTTTCTATTTGACATGAAGAAACCACCAACTGATAAAAGAAAATGTCAAGTACGGATTCAACTGTGACTTCAAAGACGTGTCGACATAAAACTAAACAGGTTTCTCAAACTTAAAAAAGACGGTGCTGGATTTTTCTAATAGATCATAATATAATCAAATGGGTTTTCAGTGCTGTTTGTTTATCGGTAAGATTACGGGAAATCTACTGGTCTGATTTACATGAAACTTTAGTAGAGGTGTGTAGCATAGGCCAAAGAAATAACCCATCAAATGTTGGAACAGATCCAAATCACAGGGAAAATTATTTTTCAGATTCATTTGGCCTTAGTGGAGGTTTGCACTCGGAGTGCCCTTCTAGTTGTCTTATAAAACTCCACACAAGACTCCATGACTTCTACCTCCTGACCATTCATCACAATCGCACAACTGTCCAAGAGATTCATGCTATTTTTGAGGAAGCTGAGTTACTATAAGTACAATAATAACTGATCAAGCAGCATGAACACAATTAGAGAAGGTTACTTGCTAGATTTGAGGCAACATGATTACAAAATATGATCACATTCAAATCAAGCACAGTTATGGCACTGAAGCTTATGTTACAGCCAACTTATCAAGGAGTCAAAGGCATTTAGCTGTGCAGCTCAGAACAGGAATCCTTCATCTGGCCCTTGAAGTTGGCAGATTTAAAGGTGGGGTGTATTATTCTAATCCAATACGCTTTTCATCAAATTCAGCAAATATCTCCTCTCAGTCCTCTACCTCCCTGTTCTGTGTGAATGCTGAAAAAAAATCTGTTTCTGCACAGCCCTGGCTCTGTAAATGGTGAACAAAAGGTGGCTCGGGTCGAGCCAAACAACACTATTCCAGCTGATCAGTGACAGGTCGTGTTTTCGCCTGTGCACAGGACAAGGGGAGGGGGAGAGAAAGCGACAGTAAATCTTCTTAAGGAGCACCGAAGGAGGATTTTATTTAGTTTTCGAGTTCAAATATGAGCAGTCTTTCTCCAGAACAGCGCATTACACCTTTAAATTGACAGTTCACCCCAAAATGGCACAGTCTGTAGTGCTATTTATCCATCTAGACTGTTTTGGTGTGAGTTGCAGAGTTTTGTATATGGCTGTAGAGATGTTTGCCTTCTCTGCAACATAATGGAACTAAATTGCACTCATCTTGTGTGGCTCAAGGTGCCAAAAAATGGAAAACTCAACAGCACTGTCTTTCCAGAAATCATTACCTGATCAACTCAAGATAATCAACAGACCTTGCTGTGAGCAGTTACATGTAGTAACTACTTTCTTTCACTGGTAGAATCTACCAGAACTACTTTCTTTCTACTATATATATTTTTTAAAAAAAGTTCCTGCATGAAACTGCTCACAACAAGGTCTGTGGATTATCTTGAGTAACCAGGTCATGATTTCTGGAAAGAGACATTGCTGTGACATTTTTTTTGGCACTTTGAGCACCACAACCCAAGTGCCATTTAGTCCCATTATACTCAAGAGATTGCAGACATTTCTACCACCAACATCTCCAAAACTGCAGCTCACACCAAAGCTATCTAAATGGATAAATACCACTACAGGTAAGAGGGGAAAAAAAATCTTTCAATTGCACATTCTTTGTTGTTGTCACATTTAGTTAAAAAAAAAAAAAAACACTAAATGGCACCAATCTAAGATAGATATATATTATAATATTATTAGGATCATGATATATTTGCCATGTGCATCCATATGTTAAGAAGAGGAGAAATGACTGAGATGGGGAAAAGGGAGATTTTAAAAAACAGTTATTTTCTCACCTAGCACCTGTATCACACTCCTGAATTTTGTCACATCTGTCACCACTGTGCAAAACCTGATGTTCCCTCTCCCTATTATTAGCCTCTAACTGCAGGTTCAGCCTCTTGTACTTCCACTAACAGAACCGTTCCGAATCTCTTGCATTAACTACATCATCTAAACACCTAAAATAAAAACAAATCATACAGAATAAACACTAGTTATCACAGGTGGATGACACCAGCACCTGTATGGTAACAGGCATGGCAACATCTACACAAAAGAGTAGATGGTGTGATGTATGTTGATGATATGTATCTGGGACAAGTTAACCATTTCATTGCCAGTGGGATTTGATATTTATAGTGCACAACAAACCCCTGTGGTGCAACGCATATGTTTTTTCATTCCTTCATTTTACTAGAATTGAGGTTTTAATGCAGCTCTCTCTATCCAGCTGGTAATTTTGCATTAAATTATTCTCTCCTTTTAAATGTGTGTTGTGCTTGGGGATGCAAAATGAACCACAATTAACTTTATAGAAGTTGCTGCGATTGATTGTGGAAGTTCCGACTTTTTCCTAATGTTTTTGTCATATTTAATGAGTTTTTTTTTGCAAGGCAGTCCTATTGTGAAGAAGCCATTTATCACACCACTTTACCAATACAATATACAGTAAGTAATTAGATAATTTGCATGTAAAAGACTAAATTGAGGGTTCTCGCAATGAGAAAGGCAGGTTTTAACTGTCTACTTATTGTCATTGCTCTGTTTAAGTGGTCAAACAGGCATTAGTGGTAATGCAGATGGGACTTGCAAATATCAGTGGGACTAACCAATTGGCTGTAAAGATTCAAATTAGCATGACAAAAAGGTGTTTTCATAGAAACCGCTGACGAAAATGACCATTTTGTCTCAGAAATGTCGCAGGGTTCCAGCAGCGTTTTAAGTGCCCTGCCTGTGGAGTCATTACATTCATATTGTTTAAGAAATCATGTCCTTCTGCCACTGCACATATTGAATTCAGGCTCTTTTGAATTAATCAAACTGCTTGAAGTAATCCCTGAGTAATTCACCCTCTCCTTTTTCTTTCCCTCTGATTGTCACATACTCAGAATTATTCTTGATACTTTTTTTATTCTGCCTGGTTGTCCCTTTTTGCTTTTTATGTAAGATTCGTGTCATTACGCTTGCTGCTGCTGCAGTTCATCAGATCGTCCCTTGTTTTTAGCTGCTGATCTCGGAGAGGCAATCTGTTTTGATCTCAGTTGCATAATCAATGTTGAGTCTAAATTTAGGTGTGCGCACACACAGGATATGCATGCACGCTTGTTATAAGTTTATAATGAAAATGTAACTGAGGAACAATATTAAAAAACAAAACATATGTAGCTCTAAATGACATTTACTGTTTTTAGCCAAAGCAACAGATGTGGGAGGGTGGAAACTCTGGTCAGTTCACTAGCTTGGTCCAATGTGAAATATCTAAAAAACTATAGGATGAGATGGATTGCTTGTGATTTGTGATTTTGAGTCCAAAGACAAATGAAAAACATCAATAAACATCAGCATGTTAGCATTGTTGTTGGGAGCATTTTAGCACATTAACCTTAGCATTTAGCTCAAAGCACCACTGGGCCTAAGGACAGCATCATACAGCAGCTAGCAAGGCTGTAGACATTTAGGGTGCACTCCAAAACTCCTACTGTTTATTATGGTAGGAAAATATTTGAGTATGGCCCAGTAAATAGTCAAATGCAGAATGCTGAAAATACCAGGATGTCCTACTACATCTGGTTGCATTTTGTAGTATGCAAGCCAGCATGCTTCTCTGGTAATTCTGACCCACAATGGAGTGCTGCAGGGATGATGTTATGTTTTGTTCAGCAAGATAATCTTCACAATGGAACACCACTTTTCTGATATTTGAAATGCAATCCCCAGAAGTAAAAAGCTAAAGTTTGGCTATAAATAAAACTAAAGTAGGGCCACGTCACTCAGCGTCACCACCACTAAGTGACTAGTGTCTGACACGATGACATTTAATGTCTGTGACAACCTCTGTAGTCTCATTTAGCCACTTGCTGCTGCTTGTGTTAACCAAAGACCTTATTTCAGTTAAAAAGCGAAAAGTACTTTCAAAAAACCAGCTGACTTTGAGGTGAGGATGCTGGAAGTGCTAACATGCTAACTCATTTCTGGGTTTTAGGACACATTCCTGCAGCACTTTATCCCCTGTGCAGTAAAAGATAACGTCACATTGACTGAGCCACCGACAGAGCACAGACAGATGATGCTCATTGATGCCGTGTTCCAAATCACATACTTTCTCTTTTTACCTCAAATGCTGTGTTACAGACTGTGACAGATGTATGAGCAAGACGGTCGTGTTCAAGATGCAATGTTATGATGATGTAGTATCCAAATTGTATGCGTACTACATGAAACAGTATGTACTTTGTAAGGGCAGCTGCAGCACATACTAAAAGTATAATGAACAAGTATGCAAAAATAACAACATATTAAGCAAAATATTAAAAATCAAAAGTATACGTAGCTCTACATGGTACTGACTGTTTAGTTTGCAACAGTGTGCTGGTGTACCTGTGGTAGAAGGCAGCTCCAGTCAGGACGATGGAGTAGTCGTTGGTCCATTTAGAGGTGTAGCCCCAGGCACGCTTCAGGGGATCCCAGAAGTGGCTCCTGGGAGGGTAGCCGACGATCCGCTCGGGGAAGCTCCGCCACACCAAAAAGGCAAAGTTCACCTGCAGTGTAAACATGGAACACGTCAAAAGTGCTGCAACTTCTTTCAGTGATATTGATTTCTATAAAGCATGTGTGCAGTCTGCTGTGTGTTTATTAATAACATGCACACACACACACACACACACACACACACCTCACTGGTCAGCAGGACTGTATCTTCATCCAGACTCAGCACTGCTTCCGTCTCTATGGCAACATGAGGTAGGAACCGACTGGTGGTCTGAGAGAGAAACACAAAAGCAAATCTTAGTTCTGGCCTTATGTTGTCTGACCTGAGCTGAGAGATGATCATGTTACAGTAAATCATGTTGAGTGACTCAGAGGGGTGAATCCTCATAGATTTTGCCGTGGGAGACCAAAAAAAAAAGAAAAAAAAGACAGGAGATGGAGAGTAAACGTTGAGTGACATTTATGAAAGCGAACGCCGCACGGATCGGTGGACATGTCAGATATACATGGATAAGAAGAAAGACAGAGAAAAATACAAAGGAGAAGGACCAGAGAAGTAGAGTAACAGAGATAGAGCGATACATAAACACACCGAGCAGCTGACAGTTTGTCACGCTGTCAGTCAGACGTCAGAGCACTAGTTGTGTGTGAGTGGCGTCGGTCCTCACCTTCCTCCTGCCGTCTGTCACAGTGAGTGGGACGGGCATGGGAGGCCATTTGCTGCGATTGGGCGGCGGCTTCTCGCTGTTCCAGAGAATAATGATCTAAAGCAGCAGGGGAGGAAATATTTACATATACACACACACACACACACACACACGCATCAGAAATAGCTGCTGATATAAATCAACCAGCATGGTAAGCTTTATTATGTACAATCGCAGTTCCACAAAGTTGTGTATATTTATAAAAAAGTTCATCAGTTTGAACATTATCTTGTCTTTGTACTGTGTTCAGTATAGTTCAATAGTTCAATATAGGTTGAAAGGTTTTAGCAAATCATTGCATTCGATTTATATTTACATTTTGTACATAATTCCAACTTTTTTTAGCATGGATGACTGCACCTGTGTTAACACAGTGTTTTAAAAGTTACCATTTGTGGCTACATTATATGTAATTTTATCATAATCTCCTTTGTCGTACTTACCTGCGAGCAGTATTTTGACTTGGAGACCACCTGAAGCAGCTTCATGATTGGCTGAGACTGGGAGACCAATGGGGAGACAGCGTGGATGACAGCTGTGAACTCTTGACCTGGACTGACCCCTGAGCACAGTCAGAAAAAAATAAAACACGGGGATAAGAGAAAATGTGTCACCCTTTAGGTGCTCTTCTATGCAAGAATGATACAAAAGCCTATTTGTATTAGGATCAAGGATCATCAGGATGATTTAAAACCAGTATGTGTGGATTTTTCTTTGTATTTGTAACATATATTTTGGCATGATTGCAAAATTAAAGGCATAGTTCAGAGTATTTGATGTATTAGCTACAGTAGATGCCGGTCGGAGAAGCAGCTTAGCCTTTTCTGATAGGAAACTTGCACTATATGAGACAAAAATCAGTCTCTCCAAATCAACCAAACTCCAAAGGCAAAATCAGTAATTTTATCTTGCAGAGTACTTTTATCTTTCAGATTTACTGTAACTTCACGCAACCCCACAACAAATATTTCAAACTATCCCTTCAAAACTAATACAGACAAGGACTTTAGTAAATGTTTCATTATGTTTTGCTGGTCGAGTGCTGATTACTCGTCTCTGCCTCCACAGCTCTGACATAATAGTCTCATCACCGCCGTCCTGTGCAGCAATCAAGATTTGCATGCTGTGCAGACTCATTTAAATGAAGTGTGTGTTTACCTAATCCCAGGTAGTAGAAAGGGAAATGTGCGAGGTGAGTGGAGTACTCTGGCAGGACCAGCAGGCCTCCTGGCAGGGAGTTCCACATGTACTTGTTCCTCGATATGTGAGAGAACACACGGTCCTTAATAATCTGTGGAGGAAAAAAATAAAAGGCTTGTGAAGTCAGAAGCAGAGAGAACATGTTGGCTCGCACCGTGAAGTGGCTGTTGTGTTCATCTAGTATAAGCCTGCAACCCATTCATTTTTTTCCCCCTCTAAGCCGGTGGATGAGAGTCTTGGAGCTTAATGTAAACTCCACTGCAACTCGAGACCTGACACAATTGTGTTTGCATATTCCAGCAGCAATCCCTAACGATATACCCTCCGTGTACTTCCTATTTTACACCAACAGGAGGTGTCCACGCAGCAGCAGCACCACCGGTATCTGCTCTGAAACCCTCTGCCTCACTGACCTCGGGCTGACTGCACAGCTGTCTCCCATGGGGAGAGGTTCCCCTCTGCATGCTGTATGTATATAAGCAGCTTATCACCAACCTCCAGAACCTCTCCTTTATTATCTCTAGCATAAATCCCAAGCAGAAAATGCACTAGGGGCTGCCAGACTTGCCTTTATAAACATCAGAGTCCAAAGCCTACCACTCACTGTGTGATTTCTTCAGATTTCAGATGGGTTGAATCTGTTGTTTCCCCACATTTTTCATGTGCTAAAATTGACACTGGCAGTATGTGCCAAGGCTGCTCGTATGAGGAGGTTGTTATTTCTTTTCATGCATTGTCTAACCCCTGGGCTAACCTTCAAATGACATTCTCTTAGCTGGAGCAACTACCTTTGAAGTACATTTCTTCTCAGCTTGTTCAAAGACAGGAGAGCAAAACAAAAGACGGACAGATGTACGAGCAAGACTGGATGCCAAACCTGCAAAAAAAAAGAGGTATTTTTCCTCTATATAATGCAATGACTGTTTCAAAAATTAGTCCTTTTCTAAACTTGACCATGTCTTACAGCAATTAACTATATTTAAAATACTTTCTCTAAACTCTTAACACAGCACCACACCTACATCACACACTTTGCCAAATGATTAATTTTCTGCTCACAATCACATGTTCCTAATTTTTTCTTTCTTTCCCGACAAACTCAAAAACACAGCAAACCTGAGTCAACATCAAATTATCCCTTCAACACACAAGCAGGAGGAAAACATATTCAGTGACAGCACAATGGCTTTTAAAATACCAACAGACGATGGCATTACAGAAACTGCATTACTTTCCATGTTTCAGTTCTACCTGCATAAAACAGACAACATTCACTTCCCTTTTACTGTAAACGACTATATTTTTGGTTGAGTGGTGCATTTTTGGGAAATACTGTATACAAGCGAATGAGTCATCTGCACTTAGTGTAATAGAATGTACAGTAAAAAAAACAACATTAGTGTGGGAACCGGACGAATCAGCCAAGCCAAGCTTTATTTGCTCTGGCAGATATTATGTGTAGCGATGCCAGGCTCGAAAAAAACAGGAAGTGACAGAGGTGCTGCGACTTTACTGTATTAGCAAAAGGGCTGGACAATATGGCTTATAGATAATATCTCAATATTTTAGGCTATTTCACAATATACAATATATATCTCGAAATACACATTTCCTCTAAGATAACATACCTTTAGGGCTGGGCAAGACAATTAAGTTTTTGATAAATAATCATCAGTAATGTATAAATGATTAAGTGGGTTAAAGCAAATAATAGAAGAGCTAGAACAGCCTGGTACGTTCAGAAAATTACATCACTTTACTGTAATCAAGCCTTAAAGGGATAGTTCGGGATTTTTGACATGAATCTGTATGGCTCCTCATCACCAGTGTCATGCAATCACACTGACTTACCCCTGGCAGCGTCCTGTGAGCAGAGTTCT
>JAJHUR010102378.1:0-15931 GCA_027495735.1 Lutjanus campechanus | reverse complement strand
CACACACACCCACACACCCACACACACACACACACACACACACACACACACACACACACACACACACACACACGCACACAGAAATCTTTGTAGGTTTTTCATCTCAACATTTATCTTCACTTGGAAAAGATTCCAGGACTATGAGAGGTTCTACAGAGAACCCATCATTGGCATAATGGTTCCACCCAGAACCCTCTATGGGGTTCTATCCAGAACCTTTTTTTGTTCCAAGGGTCTTATCTAGAACACACCTCACCTCACGTTTTTCTTTACAGAGAACCTTTTTATATCCCGACAGGAATATAAAAAGGCTTGTTGTGATAGTCTGAGTGTAGCAGTTGTCCCCTGCAGGCCACCGTAGGATGATTTATGGGAGCTGATGTGAGAGACTGTGACAGTTTGAGGAAAACACAAAACTGACACAAACCACAGCTGCAGTTTTAAAAAGATCCAAAACAACCAGCGTGGTTCAAAATGTGTCAGAGGAGAAGATCAGACCTGCAGCCAGTTTCCACTGAGGAGGTTTTCATTTGTTTTCTTCACAACTTCAGACAAGTTAAAAATGTGTTAAAATCTCAAACACTGACTGATAACAGAGGTGTAAACATGATCATCTTTGTTTAAAATGGATTTTTCTCCATGAATTTTAAATTTGTGTCCCAGATTTCCATCATCTTAACGTTCTAAAGCAGTCGATAAACTGTTAACAACTTTCTTATAACTGCATGTAAATGTTAATAATACAATCTGCATACATGAAAATAAATGCAATAAATAAAGGAAGTTTCACATCATGATTGACACTGAGTCGTCCGGCTGTGTGGGCGGGGCCTCGGTACCGTGACTCCACCCCCGATCACATCAGCGTGCATAAAACCTACCTGGTCCACAGTGTCAGACATGTTGGTGAGGACACTGAGGACTCTAACATGTCCTGTCCTGTTCTTTTCTCTCAGGCTGCATCAGAGTCACATGACTGTCGACTTTATTTCTGTGAAAACAAAAACAAAATGGCCGACACGCCTTTCATTCTCAGTGGAAAAGGACATATTGTAAGATAATCTTTCATTACGATGATATTTTTAGTGAGAAACATGCTTTTTAATTTCATAATCTTTGTTCAGGGAATGTCTATATTTGATTTCTGACAAATACAAACATAATGTACAACATGAGCAGCACACTCATGAAAACAATCTGTTATATTTCACATCTTCATTTGACAGATCGCTTAATCACTTGTTAAGAATTTGGTGGATCAAGTAAAATTTTATCAATCACTGATTAATTGTTATCATCCCTAATCGATACCAATGAAGAATCTAAAGAATGTGAATATTTATTCACCCGACGGTGCTGAAACAGAACAAATATCTCTGCCAGAGGACAAAATGATTTTACAGTCAGATCAAACAGAAGGAATGTGTGTGTCTGTGGAGTCACACAGACACATCGTTGTGTTTTTATCCGACTGAAGGATAAAATGTTCTTTATTCAGCGTCTGTCCGCAGGAATCTCCGCTCTGCTGTCTGCTGCCCTGCAGCAGGACGATGAACTGCGTTCTGAACCAACGTCACATTAACATCAGTGCATCGAGTGAAGCCTGCTGCTGTTTACAGAGCTGCTTCATTTCACAAAGCAAAGAGCAGCTTCATCTAATGACATTTCCCTCAAACAAACACAGGACAGTAAGGCATCTGTCAGCAAACAGAGGGCAGAGGAAGAGACGCTGCAGTCTGCAGGACTGCTGCTGTCCTCACATCACAAACACTGATTTTCATGACACATTAATCTGTCCATCATTTTCTACAGTCAGCGATCAGCTGCACTGTCGTCTTGTTCACTGACCTCAGATATTAACGTGTGTCATGAAGACAAACAGAAAGTGAACTGATCCTTGACTGCTGCAGTAAAGAACCGAGATGTTAGAACAGTCTGAGACTCCCAACATGATGAAGCACCAGATAAAAACCAGGTTAACAGTTCCCACGTCAAAGACATTCAACATTTCACTGATTCACACGCTGGAGCAGTTTTGGTTGTGAGTGTGTGTTCATGACATGATCAGAGCTGAATGGAGTGAGGGACGTGTTCTGAGAAACCAGGACTGTGTGGAGGGACAGGAGGAGTGTCGAGGTGAGACAGCAGGAGTGTCGAGGTGGGACAGGAGGAGTGTTGAGGTGAGACAGCAGGAGTGTTGAGGTGGGACAGGAGGAGTGTTGAGGTGAGACAGGAGGAGCGTTGAGGTGAGACAGGAGGAGTGTCGAGGTGGGACAGCAGGAGTGTTGAGGTGGGACAGGAGGAGTGTTGAGGTGAGACAGGAGGAGTGTCGAGGTGGGACAGGAGGAGCATCGAGGTGGGACAGGAGGAGCGTCGAGGTGGGACAGGAGGAGTGTCGAGGTGGGACAGGAGGAGCGTCGAGGTGGGACAGGAGGAGTGTCAGGAGTGTTGAGGGGGGACAGGAGGAGTGTTGAGGTGGGACAGGAGGAGTGTCGAGGTGGGACAGGAGGAGTGTCGAGGTGGGACAGGTGTGATGAGTTGATGATGAGTTACCATGGAGATCTAACAGGTTAAAAGAGAGACACCTTCGTGGATTTAGACTCAACACAGCTGCTAACAAGTTATGAAGACATGAAGCAAGACATGTTTCAGAAATCGTGAAAGAAAGAAAAAAAAATCTCTGATTCCAGCTTCTTAGTTGTGAATATTTTCTTGACTCCACCATGACAGTAAAATGAACATCTTTGGTTTGTGAGTAAAACAAGACATTAGTCATCTTGAACTCAGTGTTTCCTCAGTTGTTGCTGGTTGCAGAGACTCAGACACACTAAGCTGTGTTTTACTCTCAGTAACTCTAATTATTTCCTTTACATTCATCTTCAGAGCAGCCACTTTGAGGACTTTGAATTTTGGAATAAAAAAATCACCAGAATGCAGGAAGTAAAGTCTCCTGCGGGAGGACCTGCTTGGTTTGTGTCCCCCAGCCTGGGGTCAGTGGTAACGTGTCCCTTATTTTGAAGCGTTGAAGGTGGTAACCATAGTTACCAGGGACAGTGATGTTGGTGTTGATGATAAATGTAATGGGACGGGACACACTGGACGAGGAGTGACTTCACCTCTCGACTGTTGTACAGACCTGTTCATAGTCAACATGAACATGAGGCCATTGAGATTTTTAAATATTTTTGATTATACGTAGTTTATTAATCGTGCATCCATCTGTGGGCCTGAACAACCCAAAACCACAGAAAGATGAATTTCACAGGAAGCGTCTTTAAAAATATCATCGTCTGTAAACCGGAGATCTAAGTGGGACCTGGTTCAGACTCAAACGTGGTCCACATCAGGTCCTTGTGATTTCAGGGGGTCAGGAGAGCTGTCTGATCATGGCAGCAGCAGAGGGGGTTGGGGGCGGGGCTGGTGGTTAGGGTGAGGTGGGCGAGGGGGGGTGTCGGGGGGCTGATAGTGGTCCAATAATCTATTCATGGGGCTCCTCGAGGGAAAAGAGCCCAGCTGCTCTAATGTGAGAATAAAGAGGAGGGAACCTTTGTTCTGTCGCTCAGGCTCTATTTCATGAAGAAACATCACCCGCCTCCCCCTCCTCCCATCAGCCCCTCCCCCTCCTCCTCCTGTCAACCCCCCCTCCACCCCCACGGCCTCCGTTCATTCCTCCACTCCTCACCTTTTATTTTGTCATTTTTACATAATCGCTTGTCATAATCTATATTATACGATATGTTGAATTTTTTTTCTTGATGAAGATTTAAAGATTTAAAAACATATTTTGCATGTTTATCTGTCACATTTACATTTAATGATCTCCCCCCAGATCTACATCTCCTCAAATAACTATATGAAAAATAATCAAATATAAGAAAAAATATGAATATTCTGCATTTCTTTCTCTTTGATTTTTGGATTTTGAATGAATTTTGGATTCCTGAATCTGCTGCTGTTTATATGTTGCTACAGAGAACTGCTGTGGTGGAATAAAAAAAGTGATTAATAAATAATAATAATAAAAAAACAAAGTTTGTAAAAATGTGTATATGGTAGTAGTGACATTAAAGAGTACAATGACCATGATGATGATGATGAATGCGTTTGTGATGATGTGACATCATCAGGTGGTTATTTTGACAGTCACCGCAGGAAGTTGAAGTTGAAATATTGAGGATTAAAAAGAGTAAAGCTGAAATATGATCAGTGTGTGACTGGATCCTCCAGAGTAAAGATGCAATGCGCAAAAGTTTTGTTTCCTATTTTGAGAATAATGTAAATGCTCAGAATAAAAACTTAAATAATACTGAAATATTGATTAATAAATGCAGTCAAAATGTCAAGAAAGTCAGAAATAAAGTAGAAATGTCACATTATAGTCAAAATGTTGAGAATAAAGTTAAGATGTTGAGAGAAAAGGAGAAATACAAGTTGAATTACTTTAGACTTTGTTCTTGAAATGGAAAACTAAAAACTGCTTTATTTTTATTTCTTGCACTGATACTGAACATTTGACTTTATTTCCAACATACTGAATTTATTATTAAAATGCAAAATTATAGAAATCTTCCTCCTCTCATTTTCCCCTGATGCATTATGGATTTTTAATTTATAAAACTATATTTTGGTTTGAGTGAAATGTTTCTGTGTTTGACACTTCAGAGCCACCGTACCAGCTGCAGCAGGACTTCAACATTACTGAGAAAATGTCAGAAATAAGTGCAGAATTTGAATAAGAAATGAAACAGCAGGACTTTACTTTCTTCTTCGTCTGTTTCTATTATCATCATCCTCTCATGTCAGTTTTGGGGTTTTAGCCTCCATGTGTGAAGGAACTTCTGCACCTCCGTGTGAACTGACTGTAAACAAACCGCTGCTCGTTAATATGCAACAGGGGGCGTGGCCATGAATAAAATCAACGTGTTTAGAATAAAGTCGAAATGTCAAGAATAAAGTTGCAATGTTCAAAAGATGTTTTTTTGTATTTTGAGAATAAAAAAGTTAAACTGTTGATAATAAAGTTGAAATGATTCGATTAAGTTGAAATATGTTGAGTTGAAATATTATTGACTTTATACTTCATTTTCAAAGTGGAAAATTAAAAAAAACTATTTTTTTAATATCTTGCACTAATACTGAATATCTGACATAATTTCCAACATTTTGAATTTATTCTTGAAATGCAAAATTTAAAAAAATAAATATAAATCAGCTCTCACTTTTCTCCCGGTGCGCGGCTCTGATATTCGTACTGTACATCATGGATTTTTTCATTTAAAAATCTATATTTTAGCTTCAGTGAAATGTTGCTGTGTTTGACATTTCAGAGCCACCGTACCAGCTGCAGCAGGACTTCAACATTTCTGAGAAAATGTCAGAAATAAGTGCAGAATTTGAGTAAGAAATGACACAGCAACCTTTCTTCTTCTTCATCTGTTTCTATTATCATCATCCTCTCACGTCAGTTTTGGGGTTTTAGCCTCCATGTGTGAAGGAACTTCTGCACCTCCGTGTGAACTGACTGTAAACAAACCGCTGCTCGTTAATATGCGGCAGGGGGCGTGGTTCGTGTCCAGGCCCCGCCCCCGCTGGTTGATATTACCCAGCCTCCTCCGGGGTCGGTCATCAAAGTGCAGTCTGCGCTCCAGCTGCAGACAGGCGGTGTGAACGCGACGTTCAGCGGGAACCAATAAAAGAAACCCGGACAATAGCAGACAAAAGGAGTCGGTGCAGGACGGACCTCTGCGGGACTTTTTACTGGACATTTGTTTCGGAGGGAAAATCCGCTGCAGCTCCGTCTCTGACCGTGCATGTCCCATCCGGAGGGGTGTAAACCCGGAGCGGAGGGTCGCACCGACTATCACTGAGCCCCGACAGCCGCCAGGTAGCAGCCCGCCGCCGGCATGACCCTCACACGGAGCTCCGTCCTCCTCCTGCAGCTGCTGCTGCTCTCTGCCCGCCTCCAGGTACACCAGAGTCCCGCTGATGTTTGTGTCATTTAAGCTCCTTTGAAACATGAAACAAGTCTGTCTCTCGTGTTCTGGAGGAAATTATACAGATTTATTCAACATCTTCATAAAGTTTGAGAGAAGCTGTCAAATCAAAAAGTTTTCTGAAACTCTAACAGGCTGTTTTCTCAGATTATAATGATTCATATTGATGCTGTGATGAAATGTGCGAGTAAAAACTGACTTTTAACAGATAAAACAGCTACATTAAGTTCTGTAAATGTTCCTCAGGTTCCTCTTAAAGATAAAATCATCAGCTGGTTATTCTGACTGCAGACCTGGAGCATTCCTGAGGTCTTTTATTTTGAAAGTTGTTCAGTTGGACAGAGAACTGGACTAAGTGAAGTCAGTGGTGTCCACATACTGCTGACAAGGGGCCGACCGATACTGGATTCTGGGGGCTGATACCGATATGAGGGAGTGAAAAAAATCTGATACCAATATATTGACCAATATCCTTACAGAGAATAAAATAAGAAAATAAAATATATTAATAAACAAATATTTTCTGCAGTTAACACTTTATCGTCCAAAATGATATCAGGACACTGGAACATGAAATATTTGCTGATATTTTTTAAATAATAATAAACAAATATAAGAAATAAAATACAAATGGAGCAAAATATTTCCACATATTAAACCTGAATTAAGAAAAAGGTTCAAATATTGACAGATTACTGCATAAAAACCTAAAAAATAAAAACAATCTGCATTATGATCAGTTTAAAGTGTTCATGTAGGTGCATAACAACATGTTGATGTCTGTATTATATCAGCTCATATCTGTGATAATACGAGTCGGACTGAAGTGTTGATGGATACACAAACACAAAATAAACCAATTAACACAAAATAACTCAAACAAACTACCGACCAAACTCCAGAACAAACAGTTTGGTTTGAATTTTCTTCATAACTTTATTGGTTTAGTTTGTGAATATTTTTTTTAATTGACAACTTTATTAACTCTTCATACTTTCTCACATTATCTTTATTGATATTCTGATGAAACGTTTGACTTTTTGGAGATAAAACAACTAAATTAACTTCTTTAAATGTCCCTCAGTCAGCAAGGAACTGAACTGTATTGTTTTGGTTTGTAAATAATTTTTTAAAGCCTGAGCTGAAACCTTTATTAACTCTAATATTTTATTGATATTGATGTTTATTTGATATTCTGATTAAACATGCATGTACAAACCAACTTTTAACAGATAAAATGTTCCTCATCATCAGTCCTGGAAGTTAATAACTTTACTGAACCTGAAACATGCTTAAAGAGAATCCACACACATGTGAACTGTGTTAGAATAAGTGACTTTAAAGGGTTAAAAACAACAGAATGTGATGTTTTACAAACCAGATGTGTGTTTGCTCCTCTGACATCACTTAAATTACTTTTAAAGTCCCGTTGGTTAATATTTACAGTTGTGTGCATGAATAAGTCATTTTTAACGTGAATCTTGTCCCACAGGATGTAAATTCAGCTCCGGATCACGTGGACCGTGTTGTGAGTTTTGTGCAGTTGCACTGAGGATGCTTGTGTTAATCACTTCATGTGAGTGAATCAGATCCTGCAGGGACTCGTGAAATAAGAACCTGCAGCAGCTGAACTGAAGTTCGACCGTCCTGTCGCTGGTTTAGATTCGATCTTTAAACTAAACACAGAACACGCAGCTTTACACGATGAACTCTGATGAACCAACTAACAAAAAAACAGCCAATCTCACATTTAAGAAGCTGCAGACGGGAAATATTACACACATTTGATAATTCAGTAAGTGATCATCACAGTTATTGTAGATTAACTTCCTGTCTGTCTTCACAGATTCCAAACTTTGTTCAAACTTGTAGAATTTTATTTCAGATTCTCGTGGAGATCCCAGAGTGAAACTGATGTGAGATAGTAGAGGAAACTTTCTTTAATCTTTTTAGTGCCACAGGACAGATGCTGTTGCTCACTGATAGACAGATAAATTATAACGAACAGGAGAGTGAAAACAAAGATGGCGCCCGTTCAGTCCAATCAGAGCTGCTCGTCTGGTGCACAAGCCAAAAAAGTTTTCTCGCTTCTGGTTTTACTTCCTGGTTACACGGCCCGCTGAATATTTCTGTTCCTGCTCAGGTCATAGGTTTTTAAATGTCTTTCTCGTCTCGAGGAAAGTTTTACAAATGAATGAATCAAGAATGTAAAATAAAAAGTTGATAAGTGACCTTGTTTGCAGTTGGAGGTGTCCTGTCAACAGTTTTACAGACGTTTCTGTTATAAAGTGGGCCTGTGGGGGCAGCAGTACCCTGACTAGGTCTGTTTTAAATCTCGCTCTTGTCCCACCAATGAGAATTTGGTCGGACATGAGCGTATCGACCAACTGACCACATGATGTCAGCTCTGGACTTGACATGTGACCAGTGACGGTGATTCAGGACCTGGAACTTCCAGGACCTGTTCCAGGACCTGTAACCTGATGTTGAATCTTCTGTCTGTGAACTTACCTGTCCCCCCCGTCTCTGCAGGTCTCTTCAGCTTCGGGACACTTTGAGCTCCAGATCTTGTCGATGCAGAACGTTAACGGGCACCTGCAGACCGGCGCCTGCTGTGACGGATCCCGGGACGCGGCGGATCGGCGGTGCACGGCGGACGAATGCGACACCTACTTCCGCGTGTGTCTGAAGGAGTACCAGCTGAAGGTTTCCTCGGCAGGGCCCTGCAGCTTCGGCATCGCCGCCACGCCCGTGCTCGGGGGGAATACCTTTTCTTTACGCAGCGCCAAGAGCGACAAAGCCAGGATCGTGCTGCCGTTCAGCTTCGCGTGGCCGGTGAGTTCACAGCAGAATCCAGATGTTCACACCTGGAGTGAAGATCTGGATCAGGATGTTAAAAGAAGTTCTTGGTTTTGTTCTGATGTTCACAGACAGATGATGGTGTCCCCCAACACACACACACAAACACACGCACACACACACACACACACACACACACACACGCACGCACACGCACTCTCTCTCTCAGCCGTAGGGTTTCTCTGGTACAGACGCTCTGATGGGAAATCAAGGCTGCATCTATTGATTTTCATTGTTGATTATTATTTTCATGATAGATGTTTTTCATCTGTTATCAATGATCAGAATCGTTGGCTAATTTACTTCCTGGACTTGTCAATGAATTGGTAAATTGCAGCAGTTGTCAGAGAGGCTTCAGCCAGTCGATGCTCTGATGTGATTTGATGACATTTATTGATCGTGAATGAAGGTGGAGAAGAGAGACGACTTCTTCAAACGTTTTCCTGTAAATCTTTTGTTTTGTTGATGGTTTTTTTTGATGGTTTTATAATTTTTAATTTGGTCCTTTTTATGTAAGGTTTATGTTGATATGGGATACATGGATAAACCTACACTATTCTAATTGAATTAGATAATTATACCTTTTTTTTAATGAGTTTGTAAGCTGTAATTCTGAGATGCTGAGTCATGACTTTGTTGGGTCTGACTGGGTTGGACTGATAATTCTGGGCTCCTCAGAGACTTTTCATTTCTCCCTCCTGTTTATTTTCGCGGTGGGAGCGGGCGGCAGATCTGGAGCTGCTCAGTTTCTCGCTGTGACCGGCCTCGGGGTCGACCTGGTTCCAGTCCAGATGTGTGCGGCGCTCAGCAGACACTGGCTGAGGTTTCTTGTGCTCATCAGCGGCTGCTGCGGTTTCCTGCCTGGAAACTACAGACGAGGCCGAGCCGCGGGGCGAGAACGCCGAGCGTTTCTTCTTCCTTCTGTCCTGCGTTGTTGTTGTAGTCGTCCCTCCTGACCCTCCAGCGTGGTCGGGGGGATAAAGGGCCGTTGTTGGAGGCTCTGCTCTGCCGGCTGCGGGACATTCCTGCTGCTGACCCTGGTAACTGGCATGTTAAATGAAGCCGTCGTGGTCGTCGGGCAGGATGAGGTTTCTGTTGTTGTTGTTCCCCTTTTTTTTGTCTCCTCAGTCTGAGCTGGCAGGACCGACTCAGACGGCCTCTGTGTGTGTGTGTGTGTGTGTGTGTGTGTGTGCGTCAGCCGTGTTTATTGGAGCTGTCATGGCGGCTCAGGATGTGTAAAGTTGTGCCAAACCTGCAGCTTCTCACCCTCCTTCTTTCTTTCTTTTTCAGTAGTTTTTATTTGTTTCCCTCCTGTTGTCTTGTATTTCTTGCAGATCTTGTCTTTCTCATCTTCTCTGATTCTTTTTTCAACTTCATCTTTTTTCTTCGTTGGTTTATATTAGCAGGACACTGTGGGAACAATGGGCAGCGCCCTGGCTGGGCTGCAGCCGGGGTTTATGGGACAATGACCGGGGGCGGAGGGTCAGGACTGTGGGGGGGTGGGGAGGTGGTGTAGCAGCAGTAAAACAGAGTAAAGTTAGTGATGCAGCAACTCACCAGCATCACCTCCATCATCTTCTGTGGCTGCTTTGACCCACAGGAAGCTCGTTACTGAACTATTGATCATCTGTTTTCTGAATCATTTTACTGTTGATTTCTGGGTTCGTGAAGATTTCTAGCGAGTTCTTGATGTTTACTTGGACTCGCAGCTCTATCAAACGTGTGCACACTGACCCCAGAATGAATATTCAGGATTGAAGGATGGATGAACGTCTTCTTTGACACTCGAGTCTGAAGGAACATGTCCGCTGAGTGTTTGTGCAGATTCTGCGTACGGAGGCCTGCAGCATCCAAAATGAACAGCAAGCAAAGATCAAAGACTGAATAATAAAAAGGCTTTCGGCGCCTCAGACACTTTTTATTGACACTTGGAGTCTCGAATGTTAAACCAGAGGATGACAGATTTGTCCATCTGTCCCCTTCTGTCTGTGTGTCCTCTCCAGCTTCTTGTTACAGACACAATTAAGATTTTTACAAAGAAAAGAAAAGGGTGAAGGAAGGATGGAGACGAGTGAAGCTCAGGCTGTCGGCATTTTTCCGACCGATAACTGCCCCACTGAATTATGGGGTGAGAGGGAGCAGAAAGGCCTGCTGGGATGTTGTTGTTTTTTTCCCGGTGCCAGGCTCAGACGAGCCCAGATGTGGCTCCGCTCGTCGACCAAACATGGACATATCTGAGGACCAGAGTCGCTGGAAACATCCAGTCGCTCTCCGATTATTTTCCCATCCTCGTTTCCTTTCCTTCCCTCCCTCCTCGTCCTCCCTTTCTCTCTTCCTGTGGTTCCCACGTTTCCTCTCGTCCTCTGGTGACTCATCAAACTGAACATCATGTTAGTTTGATCTTTGTCATTTTTATCATCGCGTCCAAACCTCAAGCAGTCACACTTTCATGTCCGTCACGGCACAGCGATGATGTGACTCCGTCAACAGTAAATGATGATGAACAAGCAGCTGATGGATGATCAAGTCTCTGCGAGTCGACTTCTAGTAGAAATGAAACCAAATGCAGCCTGGAAGGAAACGACTGCTAAGATTATCTGCAAAACTGTCTCGGTTTTATCCAGCAGAGTTTGTCTGCTATTAAGATGTAAAGGTTTTGTTTAAAAGTTACAAAAATCTGTGCACAAATAAAGTTTCAGCTGGTTTTAATCCAAATAAAGTTCAAAGTTAAATCTAAATAAAGTGTCTGAAAGAAGAGAAAAGAAACAAGTTGATCAAATTAAACCACGCTGGCAGATTTTCACCTGTTTTAAAGAGAAATATTTGAGTTTTGGACTGTGATGCTCAGTATGACCTCACCTGAGGCTGAGAAAGACGACTGACATCACCATGACAACAAAAACAAAGAACTGTTCATTTATGATTATTGATCTGTCACAGCAGAGTTGAGAGTGTTTTCTCACAAACAGATTAAAAGCTTTGAGCTGATCTGTCGTATCAGATATGAGTTAATGTCAGTCAGTACTGACTCATATCAGAGAATCATTTCTCCACCCTGATATTTTCCGGCTGTTGTTTGGAGAGAAACGTCACCCTGAGATTCTCAAGTTATTTTCACTGAATTCTTAAAGGGGCAGTTCAACCAAAAATAAAAAACCATGTTTGTCTCTCTGGCCTGTAGAGATGTCTGCCTATGACCTGATGGACAGACTCATCAATAATGAAAATAATGACGTGTTGCTCAACTGACAATCATCAATTATTAATCAAACAGGAGTTACTGTTTCTGTTTCTACTGGACAGAAAGTTGTTCCCACATGAAACTGCTCATAACGAACTCTGTGGATTATTTTTCAGTAACTGAGTTATGATTTTTTTTTCTGTGTTTAAGAGGACAGATGTCTCTATGATCAATATCTCCAGAACTCTGCAGCTCACACCACATCTATCCAGATGATAAACGGCTCTGCAGGTCAGGGTGAAAACAGGTGATTTTTGATTTCGGGGTGAACTGTCCCTTTAAGAGGATCTGAATGTTCCTGATTGTTCCTCTGAGAACCAGCGAAGTCTGACCTGCATCTCGTTCTCATCATGTTGTGAGTCGAGGCGTCACCTTCTAAACAGCGGCTGCACTCTGAGCTCTCCTCCTCCTCCTCCTCCTCCACCTTCCTCCTCCACCTCCTCCTCCTCCTCCACCCGGCCCGGACCTGCCTCCACATGCCGCCTGGCTCTGCACGCTCACACTGTTTTCCCACAGTGAGGCTGCAGCCAGAGAAAGCAGTTCCACCTCCTCAATCAAACAATCAAAGCAGGGGGATGATGGGAAATCACCAGCGGCCTGCAGACGGATGCCGCTGGATGTTCTGGCAGGACGTGAGTGGAACCTGTTGGCGGGGAACCAGCTGTCAGGTTCTCGTTCCTGCTCTCCTCTCAGAATCTAATTAGCTGCGAACATGTCTGGAGGTGCCACCCACCGTGTTTGGTGGGCAACACGTTTATTTTTCCTCCAGGGTCAGGAGGCATCGGCCCCGACGCCCAGATCCCGTTTCAGCCAGCGAGGTGACGCAAGGATGTTGCAAGAGCTGCTGAGAGGGTTTCAGTCCCAGCGTCAGCGCCTCGGCTCCGTTCTGCTTTAGTGACAGTTATGTGGCGTTGGAGTAAACCGCTCTGTGGTACACTGGAGACGTGACGCGACCAGCAGGCCTTTTACAGACCTGCAGGCCTCGCTGACTTCTGTTTGTTTCATTTATTCTGATTGAGTCCTGCTTCTAATTCCTGTTAGAACCAGATTCATCTTCAGGAACTCTTTATGAATGATGAGGCATGTTGTGGATTTAATCCATTAATCGATTCATTAATCGATTCATTAATCCTGCCACAATCAGGATCAGTTGTCTTTCCTGTAACAGTTAGCTTCATTACTGATCAATCTGTCGATCATTCCCTCCACTGATTGATTATTTGTTTGCTCCATAAATGCTGATCAGTGTCCTCAGATGTCTTCAGATCTTCAGTTTCCTGTCAGAGAGGAAAGAAACCTGAAAATATTCACATTTAAGAACTTGGACTCTTTTCTTCCTTAAAAAACGACTCAAAGCGATTGATCGATTGACGCTGATCAATATTTTTCACAGTGTTCTGTCATTTTCAAACAAACAACTATTAACAGACTGATCAATATGAAATGCTGGTTTGTTGCAGTCGGACGATCAGACAGGTTGGTTATTGGTTCTTTTGTGTTGTGTGTGGCGTGAATCAGCCTGTATGAACATCATGTGGAACCGGAGAACACAGGAACCCTGCTGCTGCATGTGAGACTGATGTTTGTTATGGCTCATTATGGTCCAATAATCCTGTCAGCAGCTCTGAGCGCTCGATAACGTGACATCACAGCGGCGCTGAGCGCTGAGTGCTGGTGGGAGACGGTTTATCTAGCTGCTGTGGATCTACGCCAACATCAGCAGCCTCTGATGAACGTGGACAGGATGATGATGTCAGACCACCGAGGTTGAAGTTCAGGCACATTTAGAGCAATCATAACTTTTCTATGTTTATTTTGATTTGAAGAGTCTGATATGAGACCAGGAAACTGTCGAGTCACGTCAGGAGCTCCGAGTGTTTCCCGTCTGACTCGCTCGGCTCTGTGGCAGTGATGCTTAGCTCAGTTACTCTCAGTAACTGTGATGTAGAGACATGACATGTAACAGTCTGATAGAGAACGATGTTATCAAAAAAGTATTGATAAATCACTTCATCAGGCTGTTTATATTTAAAACTACTAATAAAATTATCATCACTTTGTTTACATAAACATTAAAATAACAGAATCCATCAGAGCCGAACGTTCATCGACATTTTATAGAAACTGCAACATGGCCGACGACAAAATATGTAAAACTGCCGTTTTCAAAGTGAATATCATGGTGCTGCAGAAGTGTCCTGAACTACAGACGGAAGAAAATCACACGACCCCGGACGTAGTTTCTACTCTGAAAACATCACTTTACTTTATCGACGAGCTTGTAGCACGTTAGACTTTATTTTTATCTGCAGGAGAATCTGCAGCCAGAGGAACATATGTCTTATTGATTTGGGGTGAACTGTCCCTTTAATGTCAGACTTTTTGGTCCTGACGGCGTCTTGTTGCCGTCGAGCGAGAGAGAGACTGAAACCACAACACACACACACACACACACACACACACACACACACACACACACACTCTCTCTGGCTCTGGTGTGTCATTCGATAGCGGTGAGAGCGACAGTGGCCTTAAGAGAGACAAAGAGTTTCAAAGTGGAGCTGAAATAATGACACACACACACACACACACACACACACACACACACACACACACACACTGTGGACGTCTGTAAAAGCTTTTGTTTCCAGTGGTTTTCAATAAAAAGCTTCATTTGATGTCTAAATATTTCAGGAGTCAGTAAGAAATGATTCTGTTTTCTTATAAACTCTCAGTTTAAAGTTTCTTCTTCAGATCCAGAAACTGATTTTCATCACGTTTACATCAGAAACGTTGCAGTTTTGTCTGTTTTGGGTCAAAATGTTTGTAAAAGTGAGATGATTTGACTGTTTTCTATCTGATGGGACTGAATCATTTGAATGTCATTAAACAGGGTTCATTCAGCTGCTGTGAATCCATGAAAACACTTGAATTGTAATGTGGCGTTTTGAAGGTTTGAAAAGTTCTCAGATTGTGGATGAAGTGTTTGAACCAGTAGCTTCCTGTACAGTCAGGCTGTAAAGATGCTGGAAAAGTTTGAAGAAGCACCTTGAAAATCCTTGAAAAGTGCTTGACAGTGTAAAAGCTGTGGGAGTCGTGTATCTGTCACCTGAAAAGACCTTTTCTGCTTATTTCATTACGTCATGACATCATATGAAATGTATTAAAACCTCAGACAGAGAGAAGCAGCGACTCGTCACTTTTCAGATGTGTTGTTTTCTCTGGGTTATTTCTGAAGCTGTGTATTGATCCATGTTCTCTCTGTGTGCAGAGGTCCTACACGCTGATCGTGGAGGCCCTGGACTTCAACAACGACTCTTCCACCGGCAGTGAGTATCATCATCATCACCATCATCATCATCATTCATCCTGCGCTCACTCTGCCTCTCTGCTCTGTTTGGTTTCCCTCCTCCTGAAACAAACGTGACCTTTGACCTGAGAGCTCTGACTGACTGTTACTGAGCTGATCGGCTTCAGATCTTCCTTTATAGTTGGATCAACAAAATCTTGAGCACAGATACAGACACAGATAACAAATAACCTGCTGGATCACCAAATAAAAAGAAATTAATAAATAATGAAAGTAGTTTGCATAAAATCTGTGATGAAATATTTTGAACACAGATTTGTTTTTTGCTCAGAAAGAAGAACAATTGGCCACAGACTGTATATTAAAGAGGTTGTAATCCTGTTTGTCTGTACAAGGATGAAGGAGCTCTACAGGAACCTGCAGGAGATCTGCAGGAACATGCAGGAGCTCTGCAGGAACCTGCAGGAGCTCTTCAGGAACCTGAAGGAGCTCTGCAGGAACCTGCAGGAGATCTGCAGGAACATGCAG
>JAJHUR010102373.1:0-13477 GCA_027495735.1 Lutjanus campechanus | reverse complement strand
CAGTAAATATAACTTTGGCTTATTATAAGGAAGACTATTGGGACCGGACGTAAGGAAAAACTTTTTTTTTTTTTAATTTGCATGTTAAGAATAAAGTCAAAATGCTATTTTCACAATAAATTGAAAATAGTACATCTACTTTATTCTCGACATTTCGACTTTATTCTCAACACTTTATTCTCAACATTTATACTTTGTCAACATTTTATTCTCAACATCTTATTTTAGACATTTTGTCTTTACTCTTGACATTCTGACTTTATTCTCAAAGGGGACAGTACAAAAGTTACCCCCACCACCCCCACCCCAGCCCCTTAGCTTTATTGGACCTTAACTTTTGAAAAAAAAACAAAAAAACAAAACCTATCCCTTCAAAAGAAACAAATATGAATGACTAACGTAATGTGATGAAAATACAGCCACTTGCTGAATTTTGAATACAGAGCTCTTAAATAAACAGTTTTACAGCCACTGAACGGAATTTGAGATTCATGAACAGGCTCCAGCTCTGTGACTCCTGAAGGACTTGAGCACTGCAATATTTTCACCCCCACCGAATCACAAGAAAAAGCATAAAATAAACAAGCATTATGTTGATCAGATGATGCCATAGCCTGATGTGTGTGAGATCAGGTTGCTCTTTCACACGCAGCCCAGTTTGGATTTTACACATGATGACATGAAGAGTTGTTACAACTGGCACCCTGCATTTTTTTTTTTTTGCTCCACTCTAGATCTGCCAAATTGGCAACTGACCCACAGCGTCCTATCAGCACAGAGACGAGTGAGGCAAAAAAGAGAAACAGCACAACATCCAAAGAGTCTATCGTAAAGCCTCCTGAAATAAAACTGACTTTTGAAACGACAGTTGTTGCCGATTGTGACTGATGGACAGTCAGACACCTCCCACATCATGGGGGGTCACAGGATCAGCACCATGGACAGTGATTATGATGCACATTGTGCACAATATCATTAAAGCAGGAGGCCGATGTAGGCTGCTAGTCTTCAAGCTTTGACATCAGTGAAGTTTTCATTTCATGATAGCTCCATGATTGAAAGTTAACTATTTTAAATCAGCTTTTTGTTTGATTTCCTTAAGTCTGTTCAATGCCATTGTGCGTTAGAAAAAGGCAGAATAGTTTTATTGGCGTGCTGTGAAAGTGACAGGCATGTGATACATGCAGGTCTGAATGATAACAAGGCCAACAGGTTAATTTCCTGCACTGTGAAAGTTACGGTCCAGTCTGCTCCCTGTGAGTGCTGCTGTGGATGGAGAGGATTTTTGTTTGAGCACACACTTTATTTCTTGGCCAGAAATTTTTGGATGTATCAATTTTTTTTTTTATTATTATTTTTTTTTTTTTACGAAGGATTGGTATTATAGACTGAAGAGACTGAATTTCTCACTTAACATCATCTATGGTAGTGGCTCCCTACCTTTTTTTTGTTCTCTGTATCTCTGTAGGAAAGCTGAGTCCCCCTCAGTCCGAACACACACACATGCACATACAACAAAAGAATAAGTGATTCATGACAAATCTTTACTGTCTAAAATAAACATAGTTTCCATTCTTAGAGCCTGTACCTTTGATAAATGTCCCTTTTTTATAATATCAGCTTTTTTTTTTTTCTTTTAACAACCTAGATTTATACTTACTGATTCTTACCAAAAGAGCAAGAATTATTCATTATCACAGAGCTGAAGGGGTCACAGAGGCGTGGCCTAATAATCAGCCTACTATTTAGAGAAATGTATCTTTTTAAATAATTTTGCATACTGAATTTTGTATAAATTGTGACCCTCTGTGATGTCTGGCCCCGGACCCCTGGTTGGGAACCAGCGATCTATGGGACACTTCAGTTTGCACATCCTTTCACCAAATTTGAATATTTTTCGAAAAAATCTACGCAGTTTTCCCCCCTCTGCACAGGCGGGGCTTTCCTGTGAATTTATCTGCACCAGCCTCGTCTTCTGAAGGGCATGAGAACCATAACGTTGTTGCCCCGCTCTCAAATTTCAAATAGTAAAACTTCATGTGAACTAGATCTGATGATGCTGCCTGAGATTAGGTGTCTGACCGTCAGTCAAAATTAAACCAATTAGACTACGTGAGTCCGAGTGGCATAACCAGAAACGTTAACCAGGTGTGTTTCGGAGCAGACTCAGAGATAACTTTTTCACGCAGAGCCAAACACCGAAACACGAGTTAATCTCTTGCAGGACATGGTTTAAAGTCGCTGCTCACACATTTGCAGGGAGCGAGGCAGACAGCTCTGGCGCTGCACCACCACCAGCTCCTGTTTTACACACAGCTGGTTTGGTCTTTTACGTCCAGTGATACATGTAAATGAAGCGCTGTGTGTCTTGGTTACGCTTGGACTAACTGTGAAAAAACAAATGATAATGTGTGTGTTCAGATCAGTTTCCTTCAGTCTGAAGGGGGGAAAAAAAGCATATGCAGGTCATATTAGTAATATTCCACACTTACTGTTAATATGTTTCATTTTACTATTCAGGAGAACAACTGGCAACATGTTTAATATTATAATCTAACTTTCTACCACACATTTAGCTTAACTTTAGTTCAGATTTCCACTGTGATGGAATAAAGGAGCGACTATACAGGATAATGGAAAAGTAATGCGTTCTCTAGCTATATAAAGCCTTTGTACAGAGACATAATCGACTGATGCTGTGCATGTAAAAATGGACCTTTATGGTGCATATGAAAGCTTTTTTATGTAACTATGTGAACTTATATAATAAATCCTGCAGGGGACACATCCAGCAGTTTATGCATTCATGTGTCTTGCCACCTGATGAATACAACTGCCATTCAACTTTCCTTTAGCTCTATTTTAAATGAAAAGAGAGACCGAAGTGAGCAGTAAAGTTGCAGTTATAAGTAGTAAAGTCCAGTAGAAGAGCATGTATTAAGGAATCTCTTATATGTTTGTTATTTCTGTCTGTAGCGGCTAACCTGTGCAGTTAGCTAGCACTTGTGTAACTCTTTCACTCCTGGCATAAGTAAGTCATGTCGTGCCATGTAGCGTGACCAAGAAGCTACGTAACCAAATGGTTAGTTTTAGAAATGGTTCCGTTTTGGTACCTTCAACTCCACCCTAACTATTTCACACTTGAGCCACTGTTTACTGGTTGTTGTTAGTACTTTGTGGGCATTTGTCATACGGGGAGGTTTTAACAAAAAGATGGGATTGGTTGCATTATAGAAAATCTAGTCTTTTGGAGCTTGACCCATAGAGCCAAAAAGTCATAAAGTCTCTGTATCAGCTACTTCAACTTTGAGCATTGTTTTCTTTTTAAAACCATCTCTTGTGAGTCCTCCTACTTTAAAAAAGTGCAAAACTAGGTTTTATTAGTAGTCTTTTTTTAAGATGGTCCATGGGAGAAGCTTGGTTGAAGTATTATAGAGCTGGTGGTCAAGCACAGCCTGAAAAAAAACAAGTTAGTTCTGGGGAAGCAAAATTCTTTTCACCACAGTTACAGAGGAGCTTTATTACCTCTGTCAAGGTTATGTTTGTTAGTCTGTTTGTCAGCAGGATTTTGGAAAAACTACCAGCTTGATTTTCAGGAAATTTGGTGGAAGGGTGCAACATGGGCCAATGAAGAACCAATAAAATTGATCCGGGACAAGGGAACTTTTGTTAGCATTGCAAAACAGGGCATTTCACCTTTGTGGAATAAATGCCAAATCCAGTAGATAGTAGTGAAGTTCAATGGTGACAAAACATAGCCAATTATAGCAATAGAGGAGAGCAACCCATCCGGGTAATTCGCTCCTGCATCATGCAACGTCCTTTTCAGAGGAAAACAACCGCTCTAATTTGACTGGCGGTCAATACAAATTCTGAGGTCTTTGCCAGTTTAAACGCATAAAATAAGAAAACTGCATCACTGTTGAACGATTAGGAGCTCTTACTCCTCTGACAAGTCAGGTGAACTATCATGCTATTTCTTTTGCCAATCAACAATTGCAATTGTCATTACATGGAGAAAATTAAAGAAATAGAGGTTGGTGAGTATCTGCTTCCGTCAAAGTGGCAGAACGTCTCCAGTGAGTGTATATACAAGCACCTTACTGAATCTCAGGGTGATGTATGTCTGACATCTGTCACTTTTTAAGACAATCTTGCTGTTTTATTTGTCTGTCCATTGTGGCATTTTGGTAAACTTTTTATATTGCAAACGTTTACATGCACGTGAATAACACTGGTCTTGTCTATTTGGCGCTGGAAGTTTAATAGCGCTTGTTTTCACCCAAAATGCAGCGTGGTCGGGTGAAGGGATGTTTGGCTGCTCTGATCCATATACCAGTAATCCTCTGGGGTAGCCTACATGTAGTTGCTCAAACATTATGCAGGAAGCAGTTGTTATGGAGCGCTCAGGAGCAGTGGTTTCATGGGAGAACCGGAAACAACCTAAGATATGTCTATGGAAACCTAAAAACACACCTCATCTACTTAATTTTACTCTTACTCACATCCAAATGTGAATTGTCTGCAATAAACTCTGACGCAGATATTAAGGAAAAATGTTTGAACTTTATGCTTCACAAGAACAAGCGATAATAATGCATATACGAGTGGACTATTGGGCTTGGTGGGTGTCATTCTAGCTTTAATTTGACTTCATCTGCTTAACGTGATTTGGAATTTGATAATTTTTTTTTTTTGCTTAAAACCTGGTGAAGCTGTCAAGCACGCTTCCCGTTTCTGCAAAAAAATTGCACCGGAAAACGGCTTCATCGTGGTAATCTTGTGGTCAGTGGTTAAATTTGTGTTCATTCATTGCATTCGGGAAGACGAGAGAAGAGAGAAAAGAAACTCCCAGACCCCACCGATTC
Organism: Lutjanus campechanus; assembly: GCA_027495735.1. Classification (NCBI taxonomy): domain Eukaryota; kingdom Metazoa; phylum Chordata; class Actinopteri; order Lutjaniformes; family Lutjanidae; genus Lutjanus; species Lutjanus campechanus. The sequence goes on along the minus strand of JAJHUR010102373.1, from coordinate 8,609 downwards.
ATATTACATCATTTTTCTGCACGAATTTGCCCTACAGTCTTTGAAAAGCAGCGGCCTTGTAAGACAGAGAGGATTGTTGCAGTATCTTGGCATTCCATGCCAGGTTGTCTCTCTGTAATTGTTTGTAACGTCATGCATGATTTTTGAAAAGGTTAGTGGGCTCCCACACTGTGTGTGTGTGTGTGCTTGTGTGTGTGTGTGTGTGTGTGTGTGCGTGTGTGTTTTGATAGCTTGGCTGCAGGGTACAGTCTTAGTGTGTCTTGCTCTTGTCGGTGTAAGAACAGATGCTGGAGGCGAGCCCCTGGGCTGCCCTCAGGGCTTCATATACTCTGGAGATACACACACCTGACATGCAGCTATGCACACACATGCACACACACACACACACAGGCAGCAAACACAAATCTTGTTAACGCTTGTATTTACATAGGACCTTCTGATCAATGTCATGTGGAGTATTGCCAATTCTTTGAGACACACTCACACACCCGTGTGCCTATTGTGCAGACAGACGCACACTCCAGTACTTGCCCTCTTTCTCCACTCTTTTCCCTCTTAAGAAAGCTGCACTTAACCTGCTGGAGGATGAATGCAGCTGAGGTGTAGAAAGGTAGCTGTTAGCTCTACCTAAACACTTATTACCTGGCATTGTAGGTTCAATCTAATTACCTGATTGAGTTGCCTACATGGATTTCTCCTCCGTCTGTCAGTGCGCTCAGAGCAAGCCACTCATTATCACAGCGAGACAGGCTTTAGCTGGAGGTTGTGTTTTACTTTCAACACCCCGAGGTGTCATTATGGCTGTCAGAGACAGTCAAGTGGGTGACACACATGCAGTCTATGCGCACACATTCTGAAAAGCACGAGGCCTATGTACGCAGGTATGCAAATCAAGGCAAATCAGATACAGATTTCTGTAGTATGTAAGTCAGCTTAACTTTTCCAGACATTAAACACTGATTTATTGATAGACAACATGTCTGTCATTTCTGAGTCCACCACCACTACAAAAAAAAAAAAAAATTGATGGAGAACATCAAAATATCAGTACTGTAGTCATCTTCACTGATTTGAACAATTCTAAAAGTTAGAGAAAAGTCAACAGTCTGTCATCTGGCCACTAACATCTGTGAAAGTCATACCTGCCAACATTTAGTTTAGCTGCTACATCACAACCATACAGACCTCTATACATGCGCCTGGCCAGTTATAACACCATATTCTGCTTTTTTTGAAAGCAAGGTTCATCTCTTCTCTAACTTTCTGTGTATCTTTGATACATGTCGCAATATAAATGCAGTTGTTTAACATTAATTACTAAAATATGTGACCATATATGAGGTGAGACACATTAGCAATATTGCTAAAATAGCATTGGGCCAATGTAAATGTCACCAAATATTCTTCTTTGATTTCTATTTAGATTATCGCCTGGTGGGAGATCATACTCATCTGTTGTAGGGTGCAGGTTTGTGTGCCTCTGGGAACCCTCCAGACATCCTGGACATTTCCTCAAAGCTTTCAGTTTACTGAGCTGTCGTTATCACGTAGTCCGTGCACCAGACCCAGACCTTCCACCTCACGCTTGGCATTTATTATTCAAATTTCAGCTGAGGTTGTAAAAGAATGAACCGAAGCGTCCGATGCATGCTCTTGTACCCTGAACTGGGCCTTTGTCAGACAAACATACAAAACTTACGGATCCATTTATGACAGTTATTCATCAGTATGAGTTTCCTGGGAGAAACAAGTAAACTGGAGGGTGTTGGCAGTGTTGGTATGGTAAGTAAAACAGCTGGCTGCTGTACTCTGTATGATCTTAGAATTGCTTGGAAGCTCACTAATGCATAGACGATCAGTTACCAATAAATTCTGTGTAATATCAGAATATTTAAATGACAGTTTTACATGCTGTCCGGAAAACATGTAGGACTTTGGAGAGATCTGTGCCAACAAGTCAGGATGCAAGTGAACGTAAATCCATTGAAATCACAGAGAGAGTTTGCCTTTGCCTTCTCCTGCATCTATACACCCCTACAGAACACTGTCATCATGAGCCTCTGTCTAGCCACCTTGGCGAGGAGCCGGCTCAGTGCCTGGTCGATCACAGGGACAGTTTGGGTTGTGGGTCTTTCATAAATGGGTCTGACAGGATCTAAAGCTGTTTAATTGCAGGCAGCATGGCGGTCATGGGCTCTCAAAACATGCAGTGTTGCTGTGGCCTTGTTGTGATTCACACAATAGCATGCAACTAGGGCACTTATTGACAATCTTCCATCAGGTAAAAGAGTTTCCTCACAATTGGAATATTCACATTTTTCCAAATTTCACCACCTTGGTTTGTTCTTCTGGTCGAGAAAAACCTGTTTTTCTTGGTTCCAGCTGGGAAACAACTTTTTGGGTTTCCGAACCAATTTATTGTACAAGAATTAAGGCAAAAACTTTCTTACTTAGGCCTTTACATTCCCTAAGGAACAGAGAGCATTGACAAAGGCCCTCTATCCTTTCTGGCCCTGTGCCTTTTGATCCAGTTGCTGCCATGACAGCACCACGGCCTTCATCTCTTGCACTGTACTTCTTCTCTACGTGGTTCCAGGTCTTCTTCCTCTGTTTCTCCTGCTTCATTGGTTCCATGTCAAATCCATAATGTCCATGGATTTTGTCATTTTTGTCCCCCTTAGAACAAGACGCACTAACAACCTGGTCCAGCTGCGCTTGATTCAACATCTCTTGGATAACCATCACCTACATTACTGACTTAGAATCTTCACAGACAAGACACACTAACACACTGACTGTGTGACTGACAAGTGACTCACCTGAGCTATCATCACCAGTACTTATAGATCAACACTTTAGACATTAATGTCATTTTCACAATCATATGCTGCCGCTTTCACCACCCTTTCTCACCCCTCCACACAGCCAGCGCAGTGCAGTTTTTCAACTGTGTGATACAATATATTTATATATATAAACTCACTCCTAAGTCGAAACATGTGCACTTTGTCTTGTGAATCTGATCCACTTTCAAGTGGTGGATCAGATAGTGTTAGATGTTGTCTGCTGCAGATTTTGCGGTGGGGTTGGGTGGAGGGCAGCCAGTGACCATCACACCACAGCAAAGGAATGTCCCTGTGACATCTTTAGCAAAAATGGCATGTGTTAAGAGTAGCTGGTGTCAGGAAATTCATGTAGAGTGCGACCTTTTTCCCATTTAGGATTGCTCTTTCTCTTTCATCTCTATGCACAACACACACTCACATAAGCAATCCATGCTTTTGTTCAGACTAGGTGTTATTAGCCTTACTGTATGATGATCATCCACTGCTACTGTAACGCTGCACATAAAAACACACTAATGCTATTATTTTGAGGAAAACCTCTTTTTCACAGTGTGTAAAGGAAGAAGAAATAAGAAAAGAGAAGGACTGAGGGGAGGAGAACAAATGAAAGGAGAAAAGAGGAGATGGGGGTGGAGAGATGAGGCGACAGGAGGAATGACGGCGGTGTGCGGCAGAGGCATATGTCACATCCTATCAGGCGACAGGACGAATGAAAGATACAGTATTGCCTCTGCCGTGTTAGGAAGCCACGAACACACCAGCACACACACACACACACACACACACACACACACACACGGAGCAGGCCCAGCCAAGCTTATCTGGCTCTCCACGGCTGCGCGGCCTCCATGCAGAGCAGCCGTAGCTGTCGGCAGAGGCCCGGATCATTTTGGACAGTATCATTAAATGCCATGTCATTACCCGTTATGGAGTAGTGCTCTCACTCCCTGCTCCTCCCCTGGGATGGCGAAGCCCATCTGATAGGTATGGAGAAGTGTGTGTTTGCATGCATGTCAGTGCACGTCTCGCATTGCCCTATGTGTTTGTGTCTCGCGAAAAGGGTTTGATGAAGGCAGGCAGAGACAGAGGCAGAGGGTACGGCGTTGGCTGTGGAAATGGGATAGACGGGGTTGAGAGATGGAATTGGCATTAAATTTCCGACGTGGCGCGAGGATTGACTTTGACTGGAGCGCAAGGGGGCTATTAGCTTATCTTTAAGGCTGTGTTTGTCACAGCGCTGAGGGCAGCTCCGCTAGACAGGCCGGGAGAGAGGGAGGGGAGAGCCGAGCCGAGCCGAGCGTGGGCTGAACGATATGGATAGGTGAAGGCTCCCGGTGGGACTCGCTGCCTGAGCCGGCGAGCTGCACTGGGGAAAGAGAGGAGGAGAGCGGCTAAATTGAAGGTTTATTTATCCAATTCGCTGTCAAGGTCGGCTTGTCGGTGAGCTGTCCTGTGTGTGTTCACAAAATGCCAAAATCTCGATGCATTGTTTAAAAAAAAAAAGAGAGAGGGAGGGCGAGCGCGCGTCGAGGAAGGGGGGAATCAATGACCTTTGGTTGCGTCAAGCTTCAAGCTGCCAGCACCTCTTAAGGCTGTCCTTACCGGCCATTATGGTTGCCTTTTAAAAACAAGGCAGGGAAGAGAGGAGCTGTCGAGAGAGAGGAGTCCAACATTGACACAAACATACACACACAAATACAGAAAGACGTACACCCAAGATTCATACACACTCCTGCATGTACTACCTGAGCAGCAACTCCATCAGATTTATACACATCTAACATACTGAAACACTCTCTACTAAGAGGAAATACTTTTGCAAGAAAATATTTTTTGCTAAATATTGTGTTCCTGGCTCCACATTTAGCAACTTTTCAGTTTTTTTTTTTTTCCCCAGACGAACCAGTCAGGAGGTGGATATGCAAGTCAACCAGCCAGCTGACTTGCCCAGTTAGGGAAATTCTAGTTTTGACCTAACAAGTGTTAGGCTTCCATGGATTTTTTTTTTCATTTGTTCAAGTTTTTCTCATGTAAAACATTACAAAGAGTAGAATATATTAAAAATTCAATGTTCAATCAATTTATTAAGGAAAAAAAACTTACTGTAACACACATAATAAAAGCTTTGCAAAAAGTCAATGTAATAGAAATAAAAATCTAAAATTAAAAGCAATGGGGCAAAATGAACACATTTTGAAACTACATTAATACAAATAAAAATCTCATTTTTTAAAATTATATGTACGCTGTTTGACTCATTATTTCAGGTGCAAACATAGGACTGCAACTAATGATTATTTTCTCGGTTGATTCATTGATTAATAGTTGCTCAGAAAATGTTGAAAAATGTCGACCAGTGTTGCTTAAAGCCCAAGCCCATCTTGTTTTGTCCACAACCCAAAAACTTTCAGTTTACTGTCCTGGAGGAGTAAAGAGACCAAAAAATATTCACATTTAAGAAGCTGGAATCAGAGACTTTTGAATTTTTTCTCAAAGAATTACTCGCATCAATTAATCGACAATAAAAATAGTTTGCGATTAATTGAAACAAGTATCAAGTACAGATATACTGAAAGGGGTAAATCTCATGTTATTCCGTTGCATGATGATCCTGAGAGCTGCCACACAGCCTCTGATTGGTCGATAAGTCATGAACCAAAGGCATGCCAGTGGACTTTTTTTTTGTTTTTTTTGTTTTTTTACCAAACACGAAGAATAAATAATCACATAAGACATTCAGTGTTGGATTACTGTCTACTTAAAGGTTCAGGTTCAGTTTGTCCTAACTCAACTCACACACTTTTTTTCACTTTTTTTGTAGAGATAAATGTTATTGTTAAGATTCATTTAACATAAATATATATGTTAGAACATGAAATCTGATAAGATTTTTTTCAGCTTCACTCGAAGTCATATCTGGAGAACAACTTCACACCGGTCAACTTCTACCTTTATTACAGTTTTCAGACAGCAATATATTTTTTCAACATTTTCCCCGTGATATAATTGACATCAGACACTCTTCAGCCAATAACGATAAACATCCAAAAATGGGTTTTGCTGACTGTTTATTAATTTTATTTGTGTTACATTACCTGTTAAAGGGTTATTTTTTTGTGTTAACTCACAACAGTTGCCTGCAACCACTTGTGTGTTGTTTGCACTTGCTGCTACAGATGACATAGCCTCCATCAGAAGGACACCTACTTAGCTTTTAGCTCATTTTACATGATTGGATGGCGTCGGAGCTCCAGAAGTGAACCCAAGTGCTGCTCATCAGTGATAATCAGTTTATCCTCTCACATCTCAATGAATAAGCTCGGGAAGCGTGCAGCGTCGTGGCTGATGGGCCATCCTGGTTCAGCATGACTAACCCCGGAAAACGCAGGTTGAATAGGAAAAAAGGGGGTTTTGATGTAGAGCATTAATCAGTTTGGCTTCAGCTCGGGTTGCGACTACCGCTGCTGCCATTGCTGCTGCAGTGTAACAGCGCTATCCTTTCGAGGGACCCCCTCGTCAGAGTTTTGGAAGGCCTCTGTCAACGTGAAAAGAACATGACCTTTAAGATCGTATCAGCATGTTTGCTGGTGCATACACAGCCAAGGAAAGGGTTCAGTGGCCCATCAGAAAAAAGGAGAGCAAAAAAAAAAAAAAAAAAGCAAGAGAAAAGACAGGAAAAGAAAAAAAAATTGTAATTCACTCAGAGGGCTTTTTGAAAGAGCAGTTTGCTGATGCTCAAGAGTGAGCAGCGTTAATGCCACGCAGGGAAGGAGGAAATGAAGATGAAAATGACCTCGGCGCACAGAATGATTTGTTTCCGTGATTGTTTTTTTCATCATTGAGATCTAACGTGTTACAACTCATGATGGAGCTTGAGTCATGCAAACACGACAACAATGGAAAAACAAGCGAAGTTCATGTTTTCTTGAAATGTGAGTTGATACCAACCCTGGCTCGCCCAAACCGCTGTGTCTGATAATGCGGTTTCTGAATTCTGAATCAGTTACCTCGTACAGGTCAGACGTGCTTCTCTGACCGTGGTTGGATATATTCTCGAGAGCTCCATCTTCTGTGTTTACTGTGTGTGTGTGTTATTGAGTCTTATGAAGAGCTGATAGTGATGTGATGGTGGTCATCAGTCACCTCCTACACCCTGTCTACGAGTGTGTGGACCGGCTGCTCGCTGTCTGCTCTGTCACACACAAATACACAGAGACACGCCGACGCAGTTACCAAATCTGCCCACTGACGCCAGCGTCTGCAACTGCCACATTTAAATACATATCAATAAATAAATATATTTCATTGCCAGTTATTGTTGGTAGCACTTTCATATCCATTTTTCACCTCAGGACTTAAAGGTCCAGTGTTTAAGATATATGGGGGTCTACTGGCAGAAATGAAATATAATATTCATGTTTTCCTTTGTGTGTAATCACCTAAAAATAAGCATTGTTGTGTTTTCGTTACCTTAGAATGAGTCATTTATATCTACAGAAGAAGGAAGTCGTTTTCCACAGAGTCTGCCTTATTGAACCATCACGTTTCTACAGTACATGGGGAGAGTTGCATCAGTAAAGACATCTAAGGTAAAAAAACAAAAAAAACAATGCAAAATCAAATATGTAGATCCTAGAAATCTGATTCCCATGCTGGATTGGGCAGGGCCTGGTTTGCCAGCGAGTCTGAACTTTCTTAAAGGTGCGAGCAAACTAATTGCATAGACAAGAATCACAGATCAACATTAGCATTCATTTGATGACTGGTTTATGGAGTCTATGTTTTGGTTGTAACCTAGAAATATGTAATTGCTTCGAGGCTAAATGTTTCGCTGTGTCACCCGTTAGTTGAAAACAAAACAGGGTTGATGAGACTGGAATTTCGGGGCTGGAAAAATAAAATAATATGCTGAAAGAGGCTTAAAGTAGCTTTATGTAGGAAATGGTCATCTGTCAAATACATACTGCACTTCATCCTATCAGAGGCAGCGAATCACAAGAAGGTTGAGGTGTCCATCATAGAAACAAGGAAATGCACAGCCCTTCCTATATAAGCCTTTCTTTCTTTCAGCAAACACCTACCTTAGCAAGCATACAGTAATCTTAAACACTTGTCTACCTAAATAGACAATGTTAGCATTAAACCGTCTTTACCTACCAGTAAAACAAAACTTTGCGATTTGGGTATCAAACTTCATCCCTTTACTCATTATGAGCCATCACCAGCAGTGCAAAGCATTGCTAATGTTACCTCTCGTTTTGCTATTTCTATCACTACTTTCTTTACTGCAGAACGTGGTTTCTTGTCTTCGGGGCAGCGCTACTTCTTCATCCCCTCATGCTGGGCTGAGATGCTACACAGTCACTCACTCACCATCACTTCTTGAAGTACAAAGTGGTATTACGAGACAGTACGGGCCAAGGCTAGCTGGTTAGCACGCTAACTTAAGTAGATATCACTGAAACATAATGCATAGATGTCTTTGGCATAACATCAGAATTGTTATTTCTTCACATTCTGATGATGATTTTAGTTTCCTCTGTTCTGTGAGATAATTTTAATTTTACTTTTGAATGTTATAAACTAAAATTCCTACATAGAGCTCCTTTAAAATGTTGGCATGGATGAAATGTAAAGTGGTTTGATAATTTTATGTGGGTTTATCGCAACAAGTGGAACCTTGTTTGGCATATAGTCATTTTACCCAATGTTACTATATCAAAAAAATATGGATTGCTTAGTGCAGCTTTAATGTAGCCATGA
>JAJHUR010102372.1:0-18024 GCA_027495735.1 Lutjanus campechanus | reverse complement strand
ATTAAAGGTATACCCCACAAGTTATATAACCCTGTTCTAGGGAGGGTAGTTCCTACTCTGTACTCTTAAGGACTCATTTCAGTTATTATGGTGGTAGGACCATTCATTCACCTCTGTATTGTTTATGGTATTACAAACGTGTGAAAGTGTGAAATGTCAATTAACAGACTGGATGTATGAAAGTTTGGTTATGTTAATGAACATATGTACCATAGAAATTCCTAATAAAAATAGAATTGAAAAAAAAAAAAAAAATTAAAAACTAATTAAGAAATCTTGATCCACAGGCTTTCAACCCTGCTGCTCTCAACCAGATGATTAGCGGATTGGTTGGACAGCTTTTGCTGCCAGGACAAATGGGTAAGCTTGTTAAATTTAGATTTTATGTTATCAGTAGCATTGAGCAGCAGATTGTTCAAGCATTGCTGTTAAAGCTATGATATCTAACATTTCTGCATTAAAATGTCTAAAAATGATCGACATATGTTACAGTTTTTGTCAAGTGGTATACTTAACATTATTCCAAATGTTTCCAAGAATCTTAAATTGCAGAAGAATCTATAATTGATTCAAGATAAAAGTGCATTTCCTGCTAGCCATTACCAGCTAGTTGCTATAGCTTCCAGGAAAACGCGGTATACGTTGGAGAGTGGGGAAGGAATTTGGTGAATGTGACTCAGCATAACATGAATAAAACTTGAAAACCTTGTCCATGAACATGATTTCTGCCTGAGTCAGGGATTTTCCTTGGATATGATACAAGGTTGCAGATTTGGTGCATTTTCCTTTACTGATAGTTGAAAGCATGTACAGTTGATTAATCAGTTAATCATTAATACTTAGTAAGATACAAAACATTTTTTCTTCTTTTTGTCCTCATGTTTTTTTTTCTCATTTTGATTTTAAGTTTCCTAATTCAACAAGTGGCTTTGCCAGACAAGACCGTGTTAAATTAGGCACAGTTACTGCCATGTCTATATTATTGAGTAATTATCAATTAATACATTTAATTTGTTAAATTGTTAACAGCAATCATTTGATTAATTTTTAATCATTAATCTCCCTACTATGGTGGTTGTTTAAAAGTGAAGAAAACAATTCCCATGATCCCACGCTACTTTACATCTTCTTTTGTTGTTGGTTTAATATTAGAGAGACCCCTAGTGGCAGAACTTTAATATTGTACATTTAATCACTGATATTTCAATCTTTTTTTTACAGCTGGTCAAGCAGTCACATCTTCTTCATCCTCATCTACATCCACGTCCTCCTCTTCCTCCTTTTCCTCCTCTTCTCAAACCTCTTCCTCTTCCTCTTCCTCCTCCTTTTCTTTCTCCACCTCGGGTCCAACACCTCCACCTACCACAAACACTACCAGCCAACCTGGCCAACCTGAGACCAGCACCAGTGAGCCCCAATCTCAGGAGATGCCTCCAGACCTCAGCCAGCTCCTGGGTTCTCTCCTGGGGGTTGCCGGTGGGGCCGGCTTGGGCTCTGTAGGGGCTCCCTCAATTACTGTCACCACATCTGGTGTCCCAGCCTTCATCCAGGGAGTGAGTGAATTTATGCAGCAGGTCAGTGTGTTAATCTTTGATTTGAATTCACTTCATGACTTTGCATAAGAATTGTACACTTATTTGGATATAACTCTTAATTTGTCTACCATTTCTATCATCCTGTGTTACCTGCACACAGATTATGTGAAAGGATAGCATCAGTTAAACAACTTTAACACCTGGAAACAGATTTTACAGGAACAGTAGTGTATAAACAGATCCAGATATAATAGAATAATAAATAAAAGTATTTAACTAGACAGTATACAGTCTTTGTTTGGAAAACTGAAATTCTAAAAGTCTCATGCTCTCTTAGCGCTGATGTACAAAAACTTAAACTTAGAGTAACACTTGTCAACATTCTTCTTTCTCTGTTTTCATTTTGGTTGTTTTTGTCTTAAGGACTCAACATGTTTTGAAAATCTAATCTTCTCCTTCTCCCTGTGACTCTCCAAAGCATCTTCTTTCTTTTCTTCGCCCATGTTTGTTTGCTTTTTTTTTTTTTATGTTTCTGGGCTTCCTCATGTTAAACACCACAATGCTAATGAACTGTGGGTAATTCCCTCAGGCAAAAAGGTCTGCAGAAATGTAGACCTATGGAAAGTGTGCATAAAGGGCTCAAACATCTTCAGACCTTTTTTTTGGGTCAAAGCCCCCCCAAAAACTACTTGGGATGGCTCTAGTTTCATTGCATTGGAAACTAGGGCTGCACAATACAATATCCAAATTGCAGAAGTTGTAATTTTTTGATAATAGAATAAAAGGAAAACTATGTGACAAAACGGCATTATAATGACGCACTGTAGTGCTGCAGAGATGCACTGACATACAAATCGTTCTCTAGATGTAAGAAAACATGTTTGTTTGGTACAGACTCCAAAAGTGTCACGTCATCATGATTTTAATAATTTTTTTTCCAGTTTCTTTCTTTCTTTCTTTCTTTTGTGCTGTACTTTGCAGTCCTATCAGAAAGAGTACAAAAAACTGGCATTGGTTACAAATTTTCAGATTATTCTCTTCTTTAATCAGGTTTTTAATATAAAAAAGGTTTTTAATATACAGCAAACAATATCCAGCCCCATTCATCACCATGTCTCCTAATGGCCACTAGAGGGCAGATGTGATGACAGTGACTGAGTTACTGGTTTTAACCCTCTTTCCATCCTGCTTTCCATTGAACAATCACTTGTACACTTGCAGTAAAGCAAAGTTGTTAACAAATCCTCACTTCTTTTTTTCATTTAATTTTTAGGCCTCCCAGCCCATCTTCTCTCCACCCCCACCTCCCTCTGGTCCTCCTCCTGCTGCTGGGTCTAACCCAACACCCAACCCTCCTGGGGCAGCTGAAGCCCTCAACCCGGAGCTGTTCACAGGCATCGTCCGTGGTGTTCTGAGCACCATGATGGGCTCTCTGGGTCAAGCTCAGAACGACACAGAGAGCATTGCCCAGTTCATGCAGAGGCTGTCCCAGGCAACCAACATCTTCATCAGTCCTGAGGATCCTACTGGTAAATGACAAACATCCCAGTACATTATGCTGTCAGTTCAGCAGCAGAGAGTAACAGATTATGATGCCATTCTATCAAGGAGAATATTAGAAAGTCATTGGTCTAAATTTTACATCTCTTGAGTATGCAATTTCCAATTTCTTTCTTTCTTTTTCTTTTTTTTAAATTGTGGTTCCCAGGGTTTTTTGGAGAGCTGCTGATGTTGGTGTGCCAGACGTTCACCATGTCTGACCTGGTGATGCTGCTTCATGGTCAGCACCAGCCCCTGGGCCGCATCCAGCCTCAACTGTCCCAGTTCTTCATCCAGAACTACCTCAATGGCAGAGAGCCCACCGATGAGAACATTGCGGTCAGTAACCACTCACCAGGTGGAGGGGCATTGTTTCTCCTCCATATGTTTTTGAATTACACCCAGCGTGTTTCTTGTTTTATTCGTTTGCTAACTTATCAAACTGATGTCATAAATCGCTTGGTTTTCCAGCAGTTCATGGCCTCCATGCAATTCCTGCCCTGATTAGTAAAGTAGTTAAAAGTAGACGGAGCTCATTTACTTTTTATTACTGGTCCCATGTTTGGTTGTTTGTCTTTTTTATTCTTATGTGTAACTGACCAATCATTGTTTTTATCTTATTCTCCCTCGATGTGCCATCATTGTCTTGTATTTCCTCATGTCCTCTGTTGTCATCCCCCAGGCCGCGGCTGACAGTCTTGTCAACGAGCTGGAGGAGTATATCACTGAGAGCTTTGTAAGTCCTTGATGTCCAGTCCTCCTCCAATATCACTAAAATACGAAACAGTTTCTGACTAAAAGACCAGTGTGTAGGATTTAGTGGCATCTATCAGTGAGCTTGCAACAAACTCCTTGTCTCACTCTCCCCTTCCAAGCATGTAGAGAATCTACAGTGGCTGTGAAACTTTCAGTCAGTGTGAAAGGTCATATCAAGAGCCAGTGTTTAATTTTTGTTCTGGGCTTCTGTAGAAAAAGTATTTACAGGTGATTATCCACTCATGAAAACTGAATGAATCCTTATTGAATATTATGAATATTATAGTTCACATATGCATAATTCGGGGTGGCAGTAGCTCAGACTGTAAGGACTTGGCTTGGGAATTGAAGGGTCGCCAGTTCAAGTCCCACACGGACCAAAGTACAGTGTGTGGACTGGTAGCTGGAGAGGTGTTCATCTCCTGAGTACTGCCGAGGTGTCCTTGAGCAAAGCACCAATCCCTTAACTGCTCGGGGTGCCTGACTATATGTATGTGTGCATCCCCCTCACTCTGACACCTCTACCAGATGCATGTGTATAGGTCCTGTTTGTGCATGTGTGTGTATTTCGGGCCTGTGTATGTATGTACAAAAAAATTACAACAGAGTGAAAACAATATAATTTCCCCCTGGGGATTAATAAAGTATGCCTTCTTCTTAAGCTGCCAATAAGTCCCCATAAATCTTAAACACTGGCTCAATGACTCGAGTCATCGGTCAAGAAAAACCCAGAGTTGACTCACGTTTTATCAGTCGAATCACTGCATTTTTTTGTTTTAGCTGCAGCACTGAACAAACATTGCAGGCTGCAAACTTTACGGAATCATGTCCCAAAATGATGACCTTATTGGCTTGAAGTGCCGACTCTGGGACAGCCCTAATTAAACGTTACCAAAACATTTATTTACGCTGAGTGATACTAATTTCCCAAAGACATCCATTACCACCAAGGCTTTGTCAGATATTGTTCATTCAAAATAAATTAAATGGAATATTTTGTGTAGTAGAATATACAGTATGTGAACAGGAAATCAGACGATTGATCTTGGGGCCATCAGTGTACATAACACTGAGAGTGGACTTTACAGTGAAGTAGTGTTATTAGTCAATTAAAAGGTCGCAGAAGCTTAAGGTATAGTCCAATAATGCATTACTAAGATACTATATTTAAGCAGTACTGATGGGATTTTACAGCCAGCTTAGTTTAAGTTGGTTTACCTACTAACCAATAAAATGCAGTGTTTAAATGTATTGACCTCTTCATTCATCTCCCACAGAGAGAGTCTTCAGTCACAGTGTTGGAGGGTGTTGACGTCACTCAGACCAACATGTCCTTTTTCAGGCAGCAGCTGCAGCACATTGCCACGCACATTCTGCGATGCACTGGTAAGCTTTTAAGAAGAACTCTACAAAGCATTGGTCTTGGTGATGCGGTTTGTGTGTGGATGTTGTGGTTTCAGTTTAAGCTAATTTTTTCAGGAATACTGCTGTGAAGTGAAGAATCTTTCATTTCACTGTCTCTGTAGGACTTATTTGCTAATATGTTCTGAATATTTTTTTCCACCAGATGACTCATTTGGGCCCCGGCTGCTGCAGATGTGTAACCAGGCTCTGTTTGAGTGTCTTGCCCTCAACCTGCACTGCTTGAGAGGAGACCAGAGAGCCCTCACTGCAGTCATCAACCACCGAATAGTCAGTAAACAATCTCTCACTACCTTACTCACTGTTTGTTTCTGCTTGGATTCTGCTCGACAGCTGGCAGTAAATGCCTGATGAAACTGGATTTGGCATGTTAAAACAAAGAATCAAAATACAAGAACTACTTGCAGTACTTGCAGTATTGTGATTGCTTGTAGCAGGAAATGCTAAAAAACTACAGGCAAAATAAAAAATGTCAGTCACGAGATTGTCAGCTGGCTGAAGAAAACTGTTTATGGTGGGAAGAAGCTGTGCAAGAATAAATGCCTGCCCAGTGTGCAGTGCGTTATGCTCACAATTTAACTCACTATTTTACCCTTGAAAAACAACAATATAGTATTCTGCCTTTACCTTACAGCCACTATTAATTTCTCCTATCCCTGGGGATGGGAATTGGTAAGATTTTATTAATACCAGTGCCAGTGATTCTGTGTTGTAATCTGAGAGCTGGATGTAGCAACGGTCTGTCAGTAATCATCTAAAATTGATGTTTGTTTGTTTTTTATTTTAGTTTTTTTAGGCAAAGAAAAAAATCTGCTAACCATGTCTGAGTGGTGTTAATGTCATTATAATAGGATATTTACCCTTGCTAACGGATGTGCTGCTTGGTGGGTAAGCAGTGGTACTTGTATAAATATAACATTTTGCTCGTTTCCACCCTTACTTGAAATGATCATTTTACAGACATGACTAGCACTGTTTCACGAGTTTCCACCAGCATAGATGCAGGAGTTTGACATCATTGTTTTGAGATGCGCAGCTGTCAGAAAAAGATGCTGGCACTGATAAAAAGAACTGATATTTGATTAATTCTATTCCGATGGATCTGACAATTTATAAGCCATTCTCATTTACCATCCCTACCTATCTCTCCATGTTATTCACCAGTTCACTTGCGAACCCTCAGATTTCAATTTAAAAGGAAAATTTGACACTTTTCATGTGGATGTGCTGTCAATTTTGATGGTAGATGTAGTCCTTTTAAGTAACCAGTTTGTGCCATATTTACTAGAAAGCTGAGTTCTCCTGCTGCAAAATCTGTTGTTCCTTTGCATCCAGGGATGTCACAGTGATGTAGGTGGTGTCAAAAAAAGAACTAGAATTACAGACGATTTCAGCTTGGATTGCTACTCTCCACCTCTGGGCAGCCAGGGGGCACACTATATGAGTATTTTTTGGCACCCTAACACGATGTTCTGCCCAGCAAAGTAGTAGCTATAGACCTGGGGGTAATAGACAGCAACATGGGTGTCAGAAGCTCACCCACAGTGCATCCTGGTACATGTAGGCACTGCCGGCACAATTCTTTGAGCAGGAAAACTCAGTTTAGCTCACACTGAATTTATTGCTTCAGTTGACTACATTTACCATCAGCACTGACTGGCTATCCGTGTAAGGGGTGTCAGATTTTCCCTTTATGTTCACATTTAAAATCATACGGTTTTGCCAACAAGTTTGCTCAGAAGAGAGTCTGACGTCATTTTATAACAGTTGGAATCAGTCACAATTAGTCACTGCATCCTCGGCTTAGCGCCGCCCAAGACTCCTTGTGACTCAAAATGAACAAGCCTTGAGTACAGAATGGCAACATTACAAGCAAAAATACTGGGTTTTTTTTGTGATGCTTGAATGCTCACATTAGTTTGAACAATCTGAAGAGAGGAATGTTGGAAGAACCAGCTGTTGTACCTGTAAAGTAAAAGGTTTATTTTCTCTTGTTTCAGCGGAGGATGTCCAGTGACATCAGCCCCAGTCTGGTCAATTGGATGACCAGCATGATGACGATGAGGCTGCAGGTCATTCTCGAGCACATCCCCGTCACACAGGAGCAGATCCAGAACTACATAGTTAACACACAGGTAACAGACCAGCTGCATGCCTCTTTTTAAAACATATATTTTACACTTTAGCTCAGAATCTCACTCGTTACCAGAATGATGGATTGACACACCTTCAACTGCACTCAGGACTTAATTAGATTATTTTTATGTGAAAAATTTGTTTCTGTAAGTGTAGATTTCAGTTTGGATTTCTGAACTTTACATTTGAACAGAAGGAACATGCATATGTAACATGTTTCATGCAGAGAAAGGAGTCCTTCTTATCTGATGGCTGTTACATATCCTGTTACGTGGATGGCACGTCTGAAATGGCTAATAAATATTAGATGACATTCTTTCACAGAGAGATCAGTCTTCTGCAACTGGCACACAAGAGGCTGAACGAGCACAAAGTGCAGCGGTAAGCACCGTGTGTCTGTAATGATGAACTCAGTTTGACATTTAAAGTACTGCTGCTAATTTCACTCTTCTTCTCTTCCAAAGATTGGGGACACCCTCTCACCGGCTGCAGCCACCACGGCGGAGGAGGCCATGTCGGTATCACACGACACGAGGGCGTCGTCACGGGAAACAAGGGTGTCACCTGGGGACCTGGGAGCCTCGGGAGGAGCTGCACCGTTAGGTGGCGACATGGCAGCAGCAGGAGCTGAGGGAGGGAGTGAGGAGTCGGCTCGAGAGTCAGAGGCCTGGGCAGCTGCTGTCCCACCAGTAAGAGCCCCCACAGTTTGTTTACCTGTCCAGACAAGGGTTTCCATGACTACACAGGCTCTTTTGTAGCAAGTTATGTCACATTTACCGTGTCACTCTTACCCTGGATAATTAATCAAGCTGTAATTAGTTTTTGTAGGAATCAGCTTTTGTCAAAAACCTGAAAATGGTTCGTTTAATCCAATTGTCTCTCTCTAGTTGTAATAGATATATTCTTTCTGTGCCTGTCTGTCACACGTGGGGGTAGGTGAAGTGTCATGAATTTGAAACAGAAGTATCGCAGTAGGAAAACAGAACTGGTCAGTGACAGATACAACTTTTCTGTTAGAAACCTTTAAAGATTTAAAGATGCTAATATTGTTCCCAGGGTACAATGTTGGTCTTCAGCTTGAAGATTACCAGGCAGAAACACCTCTTCTTCTTTGTTACTTCTTTATAACTACGACTTAACTACTGTTTCCATCAGATTAGATGCTTCACAGCAGGTGAACAGGTGTGCACATGTCAAACAAAGTTATATTCTGATTAATGCTTTGAGGCAGGTAATCACACGTTTAATCAGATCACTTTATTTATTGTCCATGAAAATGCTTAAGTTGGAATATCCAATTGAAGAAATATTGTCTGTGTAAACAAAGATAATGAGGCTCAACAATCAACTTTCTCTCCAGAATCGCTACCCCAGCCTTTTAAAGGACACATTGTCAAACTTATGCATTCATTTTTCTTCCATGAATCTATCTTAAACAGTACTCACGTGTTCATATGTACATTGAAACTGTTGCTGCAGTTGTTTCTATACGATACATTGAGATCTCTACCAAACAAAATTCCAGCTGAAGTGACTAGGAACAAAATCTGAAGTCATCATTCTGTGAAATGATGCATTTCAGACTTTAGCCACAGCAATGTGAGGCTTCTGCAGTCTCAGTCAAATCAAGTTGTTGTTTCCAAAGGTTTCAAAGAAAAATTCTCTTTGTGTTTCTCTGCTGAGCTGCAGTTGAGAAACAGTGGCAAAAAGCAAGTTGCGCTTGCTGTAGAGCCAAATGTGACTGACTCCAGGTCCACAAGGTCCACTTCTCCTCATGAGCCTCCACCTGAGGAGTGAGATTGTGTAGTTTTAAGCTGCTATTATGGTTTCTGCGTCTGCCCTGGGATCCATCTGATGTCATCAGAGTTTGTATGCATAGGCTCTGTGCAGACATCCGCATGTAGCCACTACAGACAGCGACCTACTGAGAGGTTGAGTTGAACAAGGTCGAGCTCCACCAATTGGAGCAGCCTCTCACAAAAAGAGGTTTTAAGACAGACTTGAAAAAAATGTGAACCCCCTGATAACCCCTGTCTTCTGTGTTTATTTGCTGTCTGTGTTGCAGGAATGGGTGCCAATCATCAGGTGCGATATGATCACCCAGCGGAAGATGAAGGCTCAGCCTCCGTTGTCTGATGCATATTTGCACGGCATGCCAGCTAAACGAAGAAAGGTAATCAGAGCAGTTGTAACTTTACTTATTACATAAGAATGTCACTTGTCCTTCGCTTCTTCAAGGTGTCAGTTTCTGTGTGTGTCTTCAGACAGGAGTGGGTGGTGGAAGCCTCCTCTCCCTCTCTGACGCAGTGAGTCAAGCAGCCAGGACAGCAGGAGTGAAGCCCATCACATCTGCTGAGCAGTTAGAAGATGACCTGGAGACCCAGGAGCTAAAGGAAAATTATGCAGAACAGGTAACTAAATCTGACCATGGAACAAGCCAGAAACACACTACACATTGTTGAGGATAATATGGACTCAGGCCGCAACTGTTATTTTCATTATCGATTAATCTGCTTATTATTATCACGAATGATTACGTTTCTAAAATGTCAAAAAATGCTCATCACAATTTCCCAGAGCCCAAAGTGAAAAGCAGGAAATCTGTGTATTTAAGAAGCTGTAACCAGTGTCTGACATTTTTGCAAGAAAAACAGTTAAAAGGATTATCAAAATAACAATTTTCTTTCAATCAAGTCGTCTATAAATCAATTAATCATTACATCTCTAATAACGGCCACAGTGTGGTCCTCTTGTTTTTGTAGTTTTGGCCATGATTTATATTGGTTTAGCATGAACATTTTCTCACTCTCTTTATCACAGAGACACATTGTTACACTGAGAGATGTGTTTTAAAAACATCAGTGGTCAGACAGGTTACAAACTAGTCTTCAGTAACTAATTTAGTAGTTTGAAAGTGATGACCAAGGTGAGCATCAGACTTCTATTGGATTTTGAAAATATACATCCTGCTTCATCTTTGACCCAAACTCGTGTGAGACGTTTTACATTGTAATACACATTTTTGATGTGTTTGTTTTCTCTTTCATGCAAGTAGGCAACATGTCAAGCTAATACAGCAAGTTGATTAATCACTTAGTCGATAAAAGAGAAAAATAATGAGCGGCAATCTTTATAAGTAGTCATTCAAGTCATTTTTTAAGCACAAAGGCCCAAAACTCTGTCAATATTTTGAATATTTGCTGCTTTTCTGTTATTATATCACAGTTTCTCTGTTTCTATGTCACAGTAAACTGAATATCTTTGGGTTCTGGACTGTTGATCACACAAAATAAGACACTGCGATCTGGGCCACCCTCTCTTTCTTTAGGTTCTTTAACTCAATGTTATCTCTCATTCACTATTTTTTTTTAATCAGTATTGCTGAAATGAAGCATGTTTATGCTGTTTACATAATCTGCAACAGATCAGCATCCACTACAGCACTTGCAGGAAGTTGAAACCTTTTAATAAGGTTAAATGACGATTACTCTGTAGTCACAGAAAAACCAGCTTTGATGAAAATGTACAATAGCGGCAACATGTGTATTGATGTCATCCTCCAGGGGCTGTATGTAGGCAACTGGACATGAATTGATAAAACCTTTCAGATGAGAGGTGAAAAATCTTCAAGAACCTCAAGCAAGTCCAGTTGCCTACGTACAGCTCCACGAGAATACCATGTACCAAAGTTTTTTTGTTTTTTTTCCCCACAGTGTTTAGTTGTAATATCTGCTGTTTATAAACAGCACAGCTTTCAGTCCTTTCTGTCCTGCTGTCATTAGAAAGGTATTGTGAAAAATAGTGTTCCTTAAGGACAGCTACAAAAAGAAATATGAAACAATGTTAGATTGTTCTTCAAAAAACTACCACCTTTATCTAAGCATATGAGGCAAATGACACAGGATACTGATGAGTAATGTTAATGTTACAAGCTGTATTTTTTATCAGGGTTGACGCTTCATTTTTGTCATAAATAACAAAATTAAAAGCAATTCCTTACATTTAAAAACCTGAAACCAGCAAATAGGGCGGAAACAACTGAATGATTATCAAAATAATTGGCAACTCATTTTATTTTGATTGAGCTAAGAGTTGCAGCTCTAATAATGACCACAGTTTGGTCATGATTTGTATTGTTACAGATGTAAACAATGAGTTTTTTCCTCTCACTTCATCTCATTATCAACAATCAACTGTCTCTAACCACTAATGTCTCATTTCCACTGCATGATTTGGCTCAGCTCGCTTGGAATCATTCCATTTTTGGTTTTTCATTGGCAAAAGTTAAAACACTGCAGACCACCGATTGGCCAGAGAAATTAGGCTTAAAGCGATATTCTACCCCAGAATAATAGTCCACTCAGTATGTTCTCACCACTATGCCGACATGAGGATGGGTGAAGATCTTCAGTTCACAAAACAATCCTGGAGTTTCAGCAGAAAACAGGGTTGCAGCTAATGGCAGTGAATAGCGACCACGGATAAAATGTTTTTAAAAAAAAAGAACACAAAACAAACACAAAATGTCTCCATCCTGCTCGTGTGGTGTAATCCAAGTGTCCGCGAGCCGCGACATTAAAATTTAACCACAAAAGACGCCATTTACACCATGTTTTTAGCCGAAATGTCAACTGTAGGCTCCCAGGTAGCATGTAAACATAGCGTTGATGTATCACAAGACTTCGTATATCTCGCGATATTGTCACACGTGCATCCACGTATGTTTACATGCTACCTGGGAGCCTACAGTTGACATTTCGGCTAAAAACATGGTGTAAACGTCTTTTGTGGTTAAATTTTAATGTCGCGGCTCGCGGACACTTGGCACACGAGCAGGATGGAGACATTTTGTGTTTGTTTTGTGTTCTTGTTTTTTTTACATTTTATCCGTGGTCTCCATTCACTGCCATTAGCTGCAACCCTGTTTTCTGCTGAAACTCCAGGATTGTTTTGTGAACTGAAGATCTTCACCCATCCTCACATCGGCATAGTGGTGAGTACATATTGAGTGGACTATCATTCTGGGGTGGAATATCACTTTAAGTCACTGCCTGACACACTGCTTGCACATCTCGCCATGATAGTAATCGTCACATCTTTTTCCTCCCAGGTTAAAACGGACATCAAGAAACGAGTGAGGGAAGACCCTGATTTCAACTCCCAGCAGTTCCCCAACGCACACAGAGCCTTCTCATCAGACTCGTAATCGACTTCAACTGATAATAAACCTGCAAGACTCCAACTATTCTCCACCTTCATCTTCATTATTTCTTGGATCTTTATTTGACACCCACTCAACACAGCTTCACCCCCAAAATTGTCTGCTCGCCTTTTAAAGCAGTTAGCAGCTCTCTTGACTAATTGCTTGATGCTAATGTGACTACTTCCCCAGTGCCTATTTATTTCTGTGTTCATTTTGGTCCAACTTTTGCTGAGAGAATGTTTGATGTTAAAAAATTATTATATCAGATTTAAGTTTGACCCGGTCAGGTCACTTTAATTCTGTTTTGATTCGTGTGTATGTCTGTATTATTTTGCCCTCTTATCCTTGTGTTGCTTTGTTAATATTGAGCCTAAATTCACATTATTTAGTGGGCTTTTGCCTTCCTCTCAATACTCTAGAGCGCAAGAGTATTCTTTCATGTGAACATGCTGTTTGGTACATGAATGTACAGTAAGCTTAATAAAAATCTTGATACAATACAAGAGGTCTCTTTTTGAATCTTGGTAATTAGAATATTTGTTCATTGTCAAGTATCAGTATTGGCTATCAAGAAATAACAAGAAATTGCACTACAAAAATGCCAAACATGCTGTCTGTGGTAATTTAGAAAGTGTTGTTATTACATAGATTGTCCACCAGAGGGCAATGACAGGTTTAGAACAATTCTTCATTAACCAAATTTAAGGGATCCTGATCAAAATGTTTTATGTATTAGAAACAAATATTTCCAATAATCAGTTGGTTCTAGTGGAAAGCACATGAAAAAGGAATCTAAATTCATTTTCTCGCAGTTTGAGAGTCATACACAAATATGAACACTGCACCAAGAACTAGACTGTTTTCTCAGTCAATATAGCAGTACTGAGAAATGTATTGTTTCAGTCGACTACATTTACAATCAACAGTGATTGCATATCCACATGAAAAGTGAAATTTTTCCAGCCCAATATTCATTTGGTATGTCAGATCGGTACATCTCTGAAACAGTGCTTTGGAAGCCAAATCAGGCAGTGCTGTTTTAAAGGAAAAATTGTTGCACAAGCCTCATCATGTATGATCCATTACATAAAAGTGAAGGTAACTTAGTCAAATCAGCATTTACTTCTATCATTCTACCTTTTTCATTCTTTTAAAATAGTAGTTTTAGTCAATTATTTTTGCAAGAATGCAAGATGTTTTTCTCACTGTGGAAGAAATTCTCCATTATCTCCCAGTTGATGATGACTAACCTTGGCTGTCCTGCTTCCTTAATCTTATTTTTGCAGACAGAAGCTTCTCATCTCAGTGGAGTCTGCTTCCCATCACTTGGTGCTGAAAGTGAAAAATAGAAATGCAGGATCAGTTCAC
This sequence comes from Lutjanus campechanus, assembly GCA_027495735.1. Taxonomy (NCBI): domain Eukaryota; kingdom Metazoa; phylum Chordata; class Actinopteri; order Lutjaniformes; family Lutjanidae; genus Lutjanus; species Lutjanus campechanus. The sequence continues at coordinate 4,065 of JAJHUR010102372.1, read as the reverse complement.
TGTGTATGAAATGTAAAGGCGGAGGAAGTTCTTAGATTCTTTACTTAAGTAGAAGTACCACTGCTGCAATCTTTTTTATATTTATTTATTTATTCTGAAACATGTCAAATGGCCCCAACTGACACTTTAAGACACGTGTCACATTTAATGCCCGCAAGTTGAATCATCCTCATTTTTTATGTGGCCTGTGGGAGCTTGCAAGAATAATTTGTGCAATACAATTCTATGCTGCATTACATAAGTGCAGTGCCAATATACTACATGTCCCAGAATGCATCCTAATATGGTTATCTGCACATGAAGACCTCCAGCCACTAGTTGTCAGTTATGCTAGATAGTGTCTCAGTATAGTCTAAATAATTCCAGTATTGGCACTACAGCCAAGTGGTTATAGCTGCACAAACTGAAACAGTCCTTATTGTTATTTTGACTTTATTACTAACACTACTTTGCATTTTCTGTTTTTTTTATATATATATAAATTGTATAATAGCTGTACACTTGAATGTCTGTTTGCCATTATTTCTCCGTTCTGCTTTCAGACCTAGTTATTAATTATCAAGTTTTTAATCCAACCAAAAATAATCAAGTGCAGAGGCAATTATGTAATATGATATATAGTCTTACATTTACAGAGGGCTCTGTGAGGGCAACCATGACTTGACTGAGGATGAAACAGACACCACTGATACAGACAATCAGAGAAATTCCCACACACTGTCTCGCTTTCTGCTGATATATTTATTAAGTATCGATGTTTCTTTCTAAACAACCTTCATCAGGTCTGCTGGCAGCATCCAAACATTTCCACAAATATACAAACACAGAGACTGCCCTAATGTTCAATCACCCAATCAAAGGACTGTTGAAACTGATCAGCACCTGAACCTGATTAATGGATCATCAGCCAGGCAATTGGGGGAAAAAAGTTGGGAAAAAAAATCACTAAATCATAAAAGATCTTAAATGTGCATTTTATCTTGCATGCATCCCAAAAAATCTATTAAATGATCATCAGACACTTTTATTCAAGGCTTTGCAGAAAAAGGAAATTTAATTTGTGATATTTTAGTGGATACCCAAGTCTAGAATACACCATCTAGGGAGGGTATATATCTAATAAATCAAGCCTTCCATGTGACTAGTCTCTCTTAGAAAAAATAAGCAGAAGTAGAAGTTTGCCCCCTTGAGCCCTTTGATGGAAATGTTGATATTTAATAAGTATATCAGCAGAAAGCAAGACAGTATGCGGGAGTTTCTCTAATTGTCTTTGAGTTGCATCTTCCCCCATCATACATTCAGGTGTGCAGAGATTTTTTTCAATAAAAGAGAAACAGACAAAAAATGTTGCTTTATCTAAACCTCCTCTAAACTATATTTTAGTGTCCTCTGCTCTCATTCAAACAAAGACAAATTCTACTTTGACCATAAGCTAAATAAACCTTATACGCAGTGGTTCTATCTTTACTGTGAACAGAGTAAGACATGCAGCTGGAGAGCTGATCAGATAGGACCTAAATGTAGGAGGAGACCAGATCTCTGGTGACACTCAACGACAACATGCAGTCAAACAGCATCTTGCAAAGAAAGAGAAGAATCTGATTAAATGCCTACTGTCCAGCGGATGAGGTCTGAACTAAAGTTTGAACTTTTTTCTCTCTCAAGCTCTCTAAGATCAGAGAGCTCGATCAGAGCTGGAGACTCGCCGCTGCCCAGATTGACTTGACACACAAACCACCGATCACACATGCAAAGAGAACCTCAGGGCTTTGAAGTTTTCAGCCAAGATCATGTGCGGTAACATCTTTTTTTTATGAAGAATGGCCAGAGAAGAAAATCAGGACATTACAGACTATTTCTGACGGTGCCCTCATTTCAGATAAGTGATCATGTGATAAAACCTCCCAGATAACAACCTCAGAGCACTGGACAGTCTTCAGACACAGTCCAAAACTTGTCTGAAAACAGCCTTAGAACAACAGCAGATTTATGGTCGTGCATGCAACAAGATTTGGCTCAGTGTTGTGATAAAAGGTTGCCATATTTGCTATGAAGCAAATACAAAGAAACATGAGGTTGATGGAACACAAAATACTTCAGCAGCTGTACTGAGGGAGGAGACAGAAGACACAAGGAATCCAACAGTCCACCCTGAGACTTTAAAAAGTCAGCCTTCACACCATTTAATCCAGATTCTACATTTTACATGCCAACTCCTCAGTTATCTTCAGCCTGTTTTATCCATCTGAACTCATTTCATTTCGTTATTAACTTGCTGCATCAAATAACCTTTAACTGCCTCGTGTGTTCAATCATAAGATTTCAATCAGAAGTCTGAGTAATTCACTATGTGATTTACAAACTTTACTTTTGTGAACAACACACTCACCATGTGCTTCCTCTCGGTTTCTCCCCCACATGACCTTTGACCCTGGAAGTACTTCCAAGCTTTTCCTTCCCAGATCCCTTCACACAAAATGCTTCACTTCTAATTGTGGCCTAAAAATCTCAGATAGTGCACCAAGTAATTCATCAGCAAGTTTAAAATAAAGGTCATCTTTAAATAATGTTTCAACTTTATGCAAAGATAAGTTATTTTTCATTATTATGGACAGTAAAGTCTGCAGAGTTCACTTCTTCACAAATAGACAAATAGCAATGAGAAACAATGAAACAATGCGTCTCTGCAAACTTGGTTATTTTGGACATGGAGTTTTTTTTTCTTACTCCATATTGATCATAAACCCTTGAATATAAAATCACTGATTGAGATCAGTTTAAACCAGAAACCAGAACCATATTTAAATATTTTCTATCTACATGCACACACCTACACGTGTCTACATAAGGCCTTGTGATAGGGTCTGTCCTGCCAGTGCATGCCAGGATATAGTGTTTATAACATGAATAGAGCTAAATAAAGAATACAGTTAATCATATGATGTACACACAATGACTTCAGTTTACGAGTTGGCAGTGCAGCAGCTGAGTTATTTGAGTTCACAGTCACCTTGGTAAACAGGTTGGACCACAATCTGAGGAGCCTGTTGGCTCATTCAGAGGAATCTGAACAGTTAAGTGCACTTCCTGGTTGGCATCCTGTTTGCTCTGAGGAACAAGAACGAGTCATGATGTGGCACCAAGTTAGTGAAAACAGGCCTCTCTATCAGCACCAGATCTGACAAGCAAAGCATAAATACAACATTTTCCACACACGTACTGCAACTCTGCATGTTTATTTTGGACAATAAAGGAAAATAATTACAGTAGTGAGACATAATATGATGAAACATGATTTATGAATAATAATGTCCAACTGTGGCAATAAATACACATATAAGACAAAGACAAACCATGATATGTTCAACAAGCTGCAACGTGTCTGACTTTTGATCTTAATCTTTTCCTGCTATAAGGACATCCAACACCAAAATCTACCGTCTGCTAAACACACCAGTGAGTGTGCTGACCCATGAATAGTTAGTCTGGGAGTGGTGAGTACAGTCATGTGCACCCTATTTGCATAAGGTGTGTACGGCGAGTATATATACACAGCTGCGGTCGACTCGTATCACTTTGAGACAGATTAAAATTAAAGAGGTGATATATTTACATGCATCAGGTTTCACTTCAAGGAAGGAGTTTGACCTTGTGGGAATTACGCTTGTTTGCTTTCTTGCGGAGAGTCAGATGAGAAGACTGATAGCACTCTCATGTCTGTACGGTAGATATGAAGCTACCACCAGCAGCCAGTTAGCTTAGCTTAGCATAACAACTGGAAGTAAGGTGAAACTGCTACCCTGGCTCTGTCCAAAGGTTTCAAAATGCACCTAGCAGCACCTCTACAGCTCACTAACATTTTATATCTTGTTTGTGGTTGAAGCTGATGTCTCCAGGACGTCGCTACATCCGGCTAATATCTGGCACATAACCCCCTGTAAAACTTTAAAAAGTAATGTTTACAGCTCAGTTTCTGTACACATTAAACAAACATCATGTTAATTAGTAAGCTTTACATGTGCTGGTAGGTGGATTGTGTTACATTTAGACACAGCCAGGCTAGCT
>JAJHUR010102371.1:0-25783 GCA_027495735.1 Lutjanus campechanus | reverse complement strand
GCTGGTGTTTTATCAGTGTTGGAGTCTGACCTCTTCGGTCCCTCGGGACCTCTGTTTGGAGTGCATGTGTGACCCTGCTGTACCAGTTGAACCTCAGCCTCCCCTTCCCTCCGGCCAGGAGCGGGTATCTGTCCTTGGTTAGATAAGAGATGAAGGTCAAGCACAGCTGCAGCATGCAATGATGTCTGTGTACTTACATGCAACCAGTGTTGAACGTATTCCTCTACAGATTACTGAATACATGCTCTGAAACGTAATGTGTAATGTATTCCATTAGATTACTCAAGTTCAGTAACATATTCTAAATACTTTGGATTACTTTTTCAATACTTCAAAATCGTCTTGCTGAGCCCTTTTTCTGATTACTCTGAATGTAATTAACACTTGCTTTTGGGAATTACCTCATTGGAGAGATCTCTTTACTGTTCTCACCTGGTCAAGTTACTAGATTGAGGCAGGTGCTGCCATACTTTAATAACATGAATCAGATGTTGAACAAACAGATCATATTTGTGGTTAATTAGCGATATATCTGGGCAATTCGGCTGAGCTAATTAGCCAGCTAGCCAAACTAATGAGCAAGTCAAGTCAAATTTTACAGCCCAAAATCACTACTCACAATTTTCCTCAGGGAAAATGTACGGTGTATGACACCCTCTGTCCTTAATAATAGATCCTCTTCAGCACACTAACATGACTGCAACATAACATTGCCACCTTAGAGCAAACTAGAAGAGGGTAATTCAGTAGAGGGCAGATCTTTGCCAGGCAACCTAAAAAGAATATCTGAATGTTTTACAGTAACTGTAATGGATTAGAATTACATTTATTTTTCATTTAATTATATGCAAGTTGTTACTCTAACTGTAGCCTATTCATAATACCACTTATTTGAACTGTAACAGTTACTCTTATTTTGTATTTTAACCCTGTTACTTGTAACCCATTACTTTCCAACCCTGCACGCAACAAGCTTTATCAAAGCAGTCCAGCCAATAACACATGTGGAGAGGAAAAGACCCCATACTGCCCCATCAGTGGTACTTTCCTCATCTCTACAGTATGACTGTAAACACAAAAAGCCAATTAGACACTGATGTTCTCACTCCTCTGCTTGTAAAAGCCAATTAAGACACAGACAAACACCCACACCAATATCCTCTCTTGTTTACACGAGCAAGAACATCAAAATCTGTTTCTGATGACTTCACCGTCTTTTGTACATTTGATTAACTGTAATGACGATACTCTTGTTTGTTCTGCGCCTCCTCACTGATTTTCAGGTCCTCCTCATTAAATAACATCAGAAGTTGTTTTAAAGTCAAGATTAAAAAAAAAAGTCAGAGCGGTTTAGTGAAGCTGTTGCATCCCACGGCACTTTTGCTTTTATCAAAGCAATCACTCTGTATTGGCTTCTCTTCATCGTGCTTTCTTTCTTAAGATTCATTACTCTTCCAAGACTCATTGTTCATTTTCTGTATCTCTCCTGAGCTGCCTCCTTGTTATTCAACCATGCATCTCCTCAACTCTATCTGTCTGTCTTCCTGCCTAACTCTGTCTTTCTCTTCCACCTTTTATCTCTCACGTCTCTCACGCACACACATACACCTACATTTCTGGCTTCAAGTACCCATTGTGAATTTTGGTCTGCCTGTTTTTGTGCCCATTATCTACTGACTGGCTTTGAGTGAATAGAGAGCCCTTTGGGGACGGACCTCTTTGAATTTCAAATGATGATATGGGACTGGTTCATACACAAACAGCTCTTCTTCTTCTTCTTTTTTAAAGAGCAAAGCACTTATTCTCATTTAATCTTGTCAGTTTTTGACACTTTTCTCAATCAGAACAGCTTCCATGCATCATTCACTAAGTTTAACTGCAGACTAAACTGTCAATTTGCCTGTGATGCCACCACACAAACCAAAATCATCCACGTGTCCCCAGTGGATCACATGTGCTGGTGCTCCATGCTGACTATATAAAATGTGTAGCATTTAGGGGTTGGAATCTCTTGACAAGTCACAATTTGATTCAAATGCAATCATAAAACAATTATTGATGCATCTTAATGTGTCAATTTTTTTTTAATTTCAATACATTATTTATTTTTTCTCACCATGTGACTGCTTGACCTTTCTTAAGACCCGCCCCTTTTTGCTATGTGCTCCAATAACAGTTGAGTTTGGCGCCCAGTGGAACCTTGGTCAGCTTTATTTTTTCCTGTTTCCTGTTCTTAGATATGAGGCTAGGCCTGTAAAAGCAATCTATACGTTAGTCTAATGTTAGCTAATGTTAGTTTAAGGCACAAATACAGCTGTATGATCACTAACGAGCCTGGTTCGTTACTTTACTTGAATGGATACTACAGTTGTGTGTGCTACAAGAGATCCCCGGTTAGTTTCCGAGTCTAGACAACCCTTGGCTCTTCGGGGTGAGCTCTAACCAAGCTCGGACATTGGTAGCAGCAGTGAGATCTTGGCAGTGCCGTGTCTCTGGTCATGATAGTTCCCCCAGTTGAACCTCGCTCCTGGAACGTGTGGACGTACTTCTAGGAGGGCAGGACATATGTAACAAACAAATACATCTGCAGTATTGCTCATTCTGTTGCTCATGTGAAAGCCTCTATTAGCTGCAGACAGGTTTGGAAAATATTACACACACACAGAAAAAACACATCTGGTGTGAAAAGGCCTTCATGCTGCAAAGATTTGTCGATTAATTGATCAATTGGCCCCAGAGTGAATGACGGTGACTCAGCACTTATCCATCCATCCATGCATCCATCCATCCATCCATCCATCCATCCATCCATCCAACCATCCATCCATCCATCCATCCCTCTCACCATCACTCTATCTCCACTCCTCCATCCTCTGCCCCTCAGCTTCTGAATCAGTGTGGTGTCATGACTCTCTGAATCTGGCTTGAGGCTCGGACACGCACACACACTCATTGTCACTTTCTCTCTTAGTCACACACACACACACACACACACACATGCACACACCCTCTGGCCCTTTGCACTGTGGGTTGTGAGTGACCCTTGTAGCCAGCCTTGGTGTGTGAATGACGTCATCTGTCCAGCAGATGCTTTGATGCACTCACAGAACAACATGAAGAAGAGTGAGAGATGTTCACATTAGCATTTGAGTGAAAAGTGCTGCCTCTCTCTTCTCTTTTCTTCTCTTCTGTTCTCTTCTCTTCTCTTCCTGTTTTTCATTCAGCACATTGTGAGGCGTAGGTGGTAAATGGTGCTGTATTATCAGTCAAGGATCACTCTGGAAACAGTGAATGAAGGTGACTCATCCATAGAGAAACAATATGGGCTTCACAACCAGGTTACATGCACATGAAAGGCCTGGATCTTTAACCCTTTTTAAAATCTTCCCTTCTCCTTTTTGTCATATTACTTCATCTCAGTGACAGATTTTGGTCGGTGTGACCGGGTGGGGAGATTATGCTTTACATGGGTATATTGCTGCTGCTCTCCTTGGCAAATCCTCTTTCCAACCATCTGTCTTTTTGCCCTGTTCATTAACAACACTGCTGCAGACTGTTTGCATGTGTTTCATGTATTTGAGATGGTTTATTTTCATCCAGTCCCATGTGTTTGATTTAGCACGTGTTTTTGCCTTACTGGACATTTTTTTACGTATTCGTGGGATTTACATATTTATTACAATATTCATTACAGTGCTGGAAAAATATATGTTTCAAGGCTCAGTTCTAGCAAGGAAAAAAAGAAAGAAAATCTGACCCAAAGCTGACTTGACCAAGTCTCTTCAATGTTACATGAGCTATTCAGCCCATCTACGCCCATCAAAGCAACCAGCACCTCCTACGTGAAGTGAAAACAGCAACCAGCATGCTTTGGAAAAGGTTAGATTTTCAACCACAGTGACTAAATGTGTGGGAGAAATGATTATCTTCTTTATTGCGTAATCTGCAGATGATTTTCTCAATTAATTTATCAATCTTTTTATTGTCACGATTTCTAAAAGAATATATGTTTTATTGACCAACTGTCCAGAAGTCTTTATACCTGAAAACTTACTTCAAACACGAATAGGTTATTAGAATAGTTGCAGATTCATTTTCTGCCAATCAACTTCGAGCCTGTGTCCACATAGCAAATTTTGTGTCTAGAGCACTTTACTCAACCTGGATATCTGGATTAAAATGAAGAAACTGATGTACTGACTATTGTACAGTATTGGACAATAAAAAATATAAATCTAATATAAAACTCCATAAGAATTGAAGTAGTAAATTTGGCATCGAATGCCAAGGCATTTTTCGATACTGAGTAGGATTGAAGCAATTCAGTTGTGCCAAGAAAGCAGCAGAAAAGGCGCCTCGCCCAGCGTCTTTTTTCAGAGTGCTCCAGTTTTGTTTTTCTTTTTTGTTGTTGTTGTTGTTGTTGTTGTTTTCTTTTTTTTTCTTTTTTTCTTTTGCAGCCACTCTAGTTGAAAATCTCCAAACTTTTCAGAAAGGCATTGGTGTCATCTCTATTACTTCTCTTCAGGCCACCAATCATATAATAGATGTGGACTCGTCACCCTGGTAACCAAGAAAATGGGGGTAAAGCATGTTCTGGTGAATGAATGCTTTTATCACTGTACATGTTGTCAACTAGTTGTTAGCTGTGTAGTCCTTAACCTTCTGTTAACGTAGCATTAAATTAGCTTTGTAGATAATGTCAATCATGGTCCCACTAGTTTACAGTACTCTAATAAGATGTGACAAGCTGTACTTTGTGTCAAATTAGACAACTAGAAATAAATCCCTGGTTACACTCTTATAAAGATTAATAATCATCTAATACTGTAATATTTCTTGTTACGTCTTATTAGTGTACTATAAAATAAAGTGCAATGTCAGTCATAATGTGAAACCCATGCATGGTGATGTTTTTCTCTCACCACACTTACGCTTCATTCCAGCACTCCACAGCAGCCTGCCAGCACTTTTCAGCCGCAAAAAAAGAAGAAGAAGAAGAAGAAGAAGAAAAGCGCTTTGTAGGCCCCAGTTGTCTCAGTTTGAGTAAAAAGTGAGTTTCCAAAGTAAACTTACAATGTAGTTTACAAGGTAGTTTGTGACACTGGAATGTTATGGAGCACAGGGAGGTACAAAAGTAATAAAGAAATTAAAAAAAAGTAAAGTAATGAAAACAAGCCTTATAATTCACAAGCCAGCTGGTCAGTCAGTCCCCGGGAAGAATCACTGGCGTTGAGTTGTGCTTGTAGGAGAGATTGTGCTGAGCTGGACAGGTTGGTGAGTGGGCATTTCAGAAGAATATCTAGACACTGTTGCTGACAATGAAACTGAGCAAAATGAGTTTTTCAGTCTCACATGGTCCCAGCTTGACAAGCATCCTAAAATCCATCATATTTCCGGGAACATATTCCTACTGCCTAAAACAAGTGTCACACACAACAGCGCAAGCCAACACTCTTAGCCATGATGGCTAGTGCTGTTTGCTGTGTATTTTTGTCGTTTTCGCTGATGTACAGTATAAATATCCTCTATTCAAACTATTGTTTCCATGAATCGAATTCCAACATTTTCTTTTCTGCCACAAGATATTGCAATCACACACACTTAAAAAAACAACTTATCCTCTGCTGAAAATCTTGTTTTTTCTAACCTCTTGTAGTTTAACTTCTTGCCTTGCTACAGTGGTGTAGAAGTGTGTTAGTACAAAAAAAAAAAACACCTCTCCATCACAAGTTTAAGTTCAGTCCTGGATAAACATTGTTGAGTGGAGTGAAAACAACAAAAGTGGAGTGAAAATTATAATATTTCCCTCTGAAATGTATTATAAGTGTAAAGTAGCATAAAGTGGAAATACTCAAATAAAATAAAGTAAACTAAACTTCCTTGTCTTATTCTAAACCTACCCAATCTGCAACCATTTCAACATTAACAACATGTTAAAAAGGCTTTCTGGCAGAAAGGCCTCATACAGCCCCTAAAAGGCACCTTGTGCATCAGTATAAGACACAGAGGGATGTGATAAAGCAGCACCGGTAGCTGTCAGGTTGAATGATCACAGCGTGTTATACTGCAGTGAAAGGGTTAATATTGGAGTGAGTAGGGGTGAGAACGTGTTGCTTGTTCTTTTACAACACAGCCGTACCAGCATTTTTCCCAGAAATGATACCAGGTCTTGAAACTGAGAAATTGCAGGTGCAGAAAACGTTCCTGAAAATTTAAGGGATAGACTGCATGTGTGCAAGGGGTTACAAAGTCCTCATCAAGTATCTAAACTACTACAGCCAGCCTCCCCCCTCTGTTGCTCATTACAGCAGTCATCAGCGCTCAGGCCTGTTGACACTGCTGAAACCTGCACTTGTGACTTAATTGAAATGAAGAGCAGAGTGAGAGGCATCATTAGCCACAGGCTTCTGTGAAGATGAGGATATTGCTGAGAAAAACGGAGCAAAGTAAGCATGGACTTGGCTGCTTATTTTAATCCTCAGAACAAAGCTCTATTTCTTAGGTATGACATCTTCTTCTCGGACGAGCCCCCAGTACAGTGTGTCATGACCCTGCTTGTGAACCATGACAAAAACGGAATAGACAGTTTTAAAATGAAAGATGTAAGAATTTAATACAGAACATACCACAACCAAGTAAGCAACGATAAAGGGATGATGTGTGTTAATCAGGATTGTCAGTGTGTCAGCAGATGGACAAGTGACTGAGTGAAACGTAGAAGATCTTGTATAATGTAAACCTAAACTAATGTGGCCATCCCAGTGAGAACATGGTGCTGGACTGATGGAGAGAAGAGGTCTTTGAATATCGCTTGGAGACTGGCCAGGTGCTCCCAGTTGTCCTACCTACCAGGACCTGCAAGGAAACAAAAAAACACAACAGACAAGGGAGAAACAAAACACACACAGTGGGCCCTGCTTGAGTAGGGGTAAAGAAGAAGAAATAAAGAATATACCTCTTTTTTATCTTGCAAAAGTACTTATATATATCCTCATTCTTCTTTATTGTGGGGAAAAAAAACATATTTAGATTAGCCAGATGGGGTCTTCATGATAAATTCAATGTTTGCTGCTTTATATAAACTCAGCTTCACGGATCACAGGAATTACTAATAACTAATTAGAGTGAAAAGTTATATTTTCCTCGGCACAGGGGGCATAATTTAGAAATAAATGGCTGACAAAAAAATCCTCTATTTTCACGTCTCCAGTTGAGCAGTTAACCATCATCTGTAACCAGATGAGGTCATCTGTAATTCAGCTGCAGCTGGTCGGTGAGATTACTGGAGGCGCAGTTCAGGTCTGACAAACTGTGACTGTCCGTGTTCAGAAAATGACATTAGGAAGAGAGCACACAGGTTCTCCTGAAACTGAATTATAAGTGCTTCTGGATGAGCTAAAACAGCACACTGATAAGCGTGTCTGTATGCGGATGACTTCAGCTAATTAACCGGCTGCACATATGGCTGTGTGGTGCAGACAGGACAGAGGCTAATACGGTTCAATAAATATGATGTTTGAGAAGGCATAAGACTTTATAACAACCATTATTAATAAATGGTTATTTAATAGTTAATTAACTTTAGTAAATAGTTAACAAACATTCAAATAAAGTGCATATATGCTTTATAAACCATTTATAAGTTAATCTTTATAGATGCACTACACAGCATTTATTAACCATTTGCAAAGTGTTATAAACATCAGTTTTACCTTTTACAATAACCATCCAGATAATGTTAAAAATACTCCCAACTCATCATACAGCAGCTTGTCAGTGGCCCTGTGTTTCAAACTATGATGCTCTAGGTTCCCTTTTGGGTCACTTTTGCATCTATGGGATTCTGCATACCATCAAGTTAGCGATAATAAAAATGCAACAAAGTTCATGTTAGTAAGTTCATGTTAGTAACATGAGTAGCACGAGGGTCTTACATATTTCTACTTTAAGCTAAATAAACCATTTAAGAAAACTCACTGCATTATCTGAAATTTGCATTGCCACAAAGCTTAAAACAGGGTTGTTTTACTAAATTCATGGGAATTTGACCTCTTGGAGACTCATGGTTTTCGAACGGCAGATTCCACAGTCGTCTTCCACAAAACAGGCATCAAAAAATCACAGCCCACTAGTTTTCATGTTGCACTTGCTGCCAGTGTTGGCTTAGGTTATCTGACCACATTTAATTCTGACTAATTCTGACTAATGTTTCACCGCTGCTCTTTCTTGGACACATTTCCACTGAATTTTAATTTGTCCTGATGACATGAATATGACTACACCATCAGTCACCACGAGGCTGAAATCCCAGCGGAGCTCATATTGTTGATGTTCCACTTATTTGTGCAAAAACAAACCAAGATGGCTTCTTGCTGGGTTTTTTTGCCTGTTGCACAGTACCTGTCAACTGTCAACCACCTACTTTGAACCTGTATAGAAAGAGAGCCAGAGCATCACAATGAGTCGGATGAAAAGAGTTGAGTCGCTGCATGTTTCCGCATCACTTTGACACATTGACAAGTGGTGAGCTGAAACATGGAAAATCCCTCGTTCCCTCCTTCTCCTGGTCCTGATGTCTGCAGCTGTGACAGCTGAGTGTTTCTTTGTTTTTTTACCTTCAAAGGTTGCAGCCTCTGTCCTGATGCAGTTAGCGGGCATCACTCTGCTCTTTTATCTCTTATTTGATAACCTCCAATTTAGATTTTATTTTACATTTCCAAACTCCCCCTGCAGCTCTTGTGCAGTTCAGATGCTACACACTCACAGGCTCTGTTCAGACCTGGAATCAACATGCATCCTGAGTCATTCAATCATGTGTGGACAGCTCTAAGAACAGGCGGTGGGCTAGGCAATTAATCAAAAATTTATCAAAACTGAATACTGCCTCCTGCAATTTTCAAATTGCAGGAGCTTCCCTCCTGCAGTGCTGCACTGTACTCCTAGATAGAGGAGTTCAGTGTGGCGCTAATCTAAAAAAAAAAGGAATCTTCTTATTGGATGCCCTAATGGACAGTAGTGGACATTCAACTGACAAAATAGCCATAATGTGGATTGTATATGGAGCAGGGAAGTAGGATCTGATCACAAGTGGTCCATCAAGATGTATCTAGAGACGCATTGCAATGGCAGGTGTGAACTCGCGAACTTCAAGCTGCACTCTTGTGATCTGATCACCAAGTATGCATGTTAATACCAGGTCTGAACAGGCTCAGTGACTTACCAAAATGCCTTGGTAGCATTATCCTCGCTTGATAGCACACAGTCGCCGACACTCCGGCTGCATTTCACACCATTAGCCTGCCAGTCTCGAGCCATTACCCTCCCAGCAGTTCAGCTCTAACCTGCAGCAACAGCTGGGAGGAGAGCGAGCGAACCCGCCCGCTGCAGCAGCTTACACAATGTCAAATCTCTCCACATGTCAATGGTGAACTGCACAGAGAGCAGATTACAGCTTAGAGTCGAGCCCGGCGAGTCAACACGTGCTGCAGAGTGCAGCCACAAGAGCAGGCAGGGGGATGATGAATTAACTTGACGACAACTCTGTACAATATGTAAGTCAAAGAGGTCAGCTTAAAAGACGAGTGTCTGTCTATGTGTCATTAACCCAGAGGAACAGATCGGTCTTTAGATTACAGACGTTATGATTACATAAGACTGCTACACTGAGGCGCTGTGGACATGAGGTCTTCAGTCAAAAATCATAATCTGTGAGCAACTTTACTTTAGGCTGAGCAGATGTCCCAGACTGACAAAGCCTCTGGTAGTTTCACACGGATTGCTCTCAGTGAGAGGGATCATGTGCAAATACATTTTTTTTACTTTAATAATGTTGGTCGGACTGCTGCTCTAAGGTCAGAGGATGCTGTTTATAGTGTCACCAGATGTCACTTTTTAAACAGAGTTTTCCTGCAACATATTGCAAAATGCAGCTCTTCATTCAGTTTATGAGGAAGGTAATCATGACTAATAATTCATAGGAAATTTACACATAATCTATTATTACCAGGAGTTAAATTGGGGTTTTGTTCTAGACAGCAGAAAAGCTCATTTATGCTCATTACAAGCAGTTTGCTCTGTCATGAAAAGAGAAAACGCTGAAAGTGATATGCAAGGACAGCAGTCAGGTAAACGTGTGCTCTTTCTTCCACAAGTTTGATTTATGGTATGTGAAGCATTAGTCTTACTGCTGTAAACATAAATACTGATGTGATGCTCAGACAGACAAACCGCACCATCCCGGTACAAATGCAAGTTTGTGACAACTTTGGGGTTTCAGGCAACCAACGGTTACCAGTTTGATATGATTTATGTGTCCCCTGATTGTTCCCACGAGGCACTGTAAATAATCACTGAACAGCAGTTTTAGTTTGATGCATCAATACTCTGCTTTGCATTGAGTGTTTATGGTTGAATTTGGGAGTGTAGAGGGCGGGATGTGAGGCTGATCCACATGCGCACATTTCCAGGTAGATTGTGATTTATATTGGGAGCACTGACTGCAGGTGTGTGTATGGATGGTTTTATAGGCCTGAAGATTTTTTGGCACATGCCACTTAGGGCCACTGTGTGCACGTACACTTTTAGTATGAATCCTATGTGCACTGTTTTATTAATGAGACCCCTGGTCTGTCTGTGTCTTCCTCTTTGTGTTCTGTTACTTTGTGCCTGAAAAAATTGAGAATGAAATACAGGTATTTATTCTCATGGGATGCGTGTTCAAACTTACAGGACTATTTGCTCCATCTTGTTGAAAATCTAGCAATTTGACTTTTTGTTATTGAGATGCTGGTCAGTTGAGTCTAGGTCATTATTGTGAAGTATTGTACATAAGTTTTGGTGACATTTGTAATATTTACAACATGAAATGCTCGTAAGATCCAAAGTGCATGAAAACTCCATATTTTAGAAATCAATTTCAGAAATCAATAAGCTTGGAAGTCTCAGATGTCTGAACAGCTGGAAAATATGAGCGATGACATAAGCTGCTGATTTAATCACAGATATCAGATTGCAATCTGCAGTGATTGGTCTCATGCCTGAGCACACACACACAGCCAGTGTGTCAGTTAGCTGATGAATTCTTGCTGCGGACATGCTGGTTTCCACCTGCTGCTGCAGCAGACAATACCACTGGTGTGAATGTGGATATTAAACAACAGAAAATGTATTCTACTGAAGTTATTTGTGGCCCTCAACACTGTCTGCCTTTTGTGTGACAACAACACGTAAGCAGGAGTGCACTTTGTCAAGCTGCACACACCTAATTACACAGTAAACATGTCAAACTCATCTACAGTATATACTGTACATCTTTTGATGATTGTCATCCCTGCCATGTTTACACCTCTTCTTGTGCTTGAGTGTGAGCGCACGGAGATGGAATACACTTGGTGTCAGACTGTCTCTTTGTAATGCTGCTTACAGGGTGTGCAAATGAAAACATCACACGTTGCCTAAATGCAGCTCGTCTAAATGCTGGAGTGTGAAGAACGCTGTTTGCATGACTGTCCCCGGGCTGTACTGCAGAGAGATGGGAAACACTCTGTCGCCTCTCACTCACAGTCTGCTTCTCCTCGCCTCGGGTCTCTCTGCCCTTATTATCTGTCATGCAGCTCTACTCCTGTCTGAAAATGGCCACCTTACCAAAACACACACAGCGGGGCATCTGTGCTGTAGTGCAGCCACCAGCTGACTCGTGCAAATGCCTGCCTCTGTTACAGCGGTGCCGGCCCCGCACAGCGGTGGGTGGGGCACAGTTTTAAAAGGTCTTAGCCGGTGGGCCAATAAACCAGCAATTTGCCTTTCACAGCTGGGGATGTTTTTGTCTGTCGTGGTTTATAAGACTCATCTTTAGGGCTATGATCAATAGGAGTAGGCAATATTTCAATATTAGAGATGGAATTCGATCTAATATCATATTGGGCCTGATATTAACATATGTCATACTTGTGACACTGATCCGCGTCCCAATCCAAATTCCACAACACCAAAAGTAGGCTTGGGTGCTAATCAATTAATTGAGCAATTAATTCAATGTGACTTTTGAAAATAATGTTTCCATCTTTTGATAGATGTAGTTGGCTGTTTTGGCAACTGCAACTATTTTGTATTACAAATGCTTCAGTGTGTATCTGCGCAGCCTGCTGAGGTGCTTTGCTCGGTTTTGACAGACAGTAGATTGTGTTTATCCTGCATTTTCACACGTCAGCATCTTTGTGTACTGTCTTAAAGCCACGCTTGTCTGTCAGAGCCTGCTGTTGTGTGTGCGCAGGCAGATTTTGCCTGTGTAGGGACCAAAGTGATAACAGATTCTGGAAAGCTGAAAGTAGCATTGTTGTATTTAAGTCTGATGTGAAGTTTTTTCACCAGTAGTAGCGCTATGGTGCAGTGTGTTTATGAGTGGGTCTCCATTTTGTTTGTTCTTGTACAAATGCGCAAAAACCATGGATGTATCGAACTTTGGCAATTCACATTTGCCCCCAAGAATCACGTTGTAGCTCGTTTCTCGGCTGCAGGCTGCGTCGGTCTCCCTTAATACTGGACCAACTTCAGAATGAGTCGTCCCCATCAGTCACACACACACATACACATAGGAAAAGTTCTCCTTTAAGAAGCTCCCTGGAGGCGAGGCGCTGGGTGTGGATGAGATTCTTGTGTTTGGCTTGCATAGAGATCAGGACAGTGCCTATGAATTTATCATATTAATATTTATACTGGTGTTACTGCGAATGATACAAAGTGGCACACACCCTTAGCAGCTAGTCGGACATCCTGCTTTACTTGCCTGTTTTATTATGGTTGATTCACAAATGCAGCATTTCCATACACTCTTTTATGTTGCACATTTTCTTCTCCATTTGAGATTTGCTTTGATTACACGGTCGTACTGAAGCTACACTGTCACTTCAAAGCAAACTTTTGTTTTATCTGTAGCAACATACTTCAATAAAACAGGAAATATGGCTCCATAAAACCGTCTCCTTCACCCTCCTCTGTGTGCCCTCCTGAAGGAAACATGTTTAATAGCGTGATTATGTAATACCACTTTGTGTGTGTGTTCATATCTACTATATATTTGTGCATGCTCCACAGTATGTGTGATGAGTGAATCCTCCTTTTGCTTATTAACAGCGCGGCTCATTAAAACCCCCTCGCAGGCTGACAATGACAGAAACCTTCTGCCTAAATAAACTCCACAGACCTGAGCAGGAGAGGGAGCACAGGAGGAGGAAACGAGTGCGAAGCAATTAAGTCGATAAAGAAGATTTACTCGAGAGTTTCAGCCTAACAGTTGGGCCAGACTGTTCCAGTGCTAATAAAGTTAAAGGATTGTGAAAAATT
This sequence comes from Lutjanus campechanus, assembly GCA_027495735.1. NCBI lineage: Eukaryota > Metazoa > Chordata > Actinopteri > Lutjaniformes > Lutjanidae > Lutjanus > Lutjanus campechanus. The sequence goes on along the minus strand of JAJHUR010102371.1, from coordinate 12,442 downwards.
ATGTGAGCAGAAAAAAGCGACATAATATCAGTGGACACTGCGATGATTAAAGCCTTGGGCTGATTTCAGCCCACACAGCCACTATTTTACACACGGGACGCTTGGTTTCAAATCTTGTTTAGGTTAAAGAGTCAAACAGCTAATGGAGAAACACTTCCTCAGTGCAGTTGGCTCTGTTACTAGCCTCACAGTTTTTCCAACCAAGTGTGACCAATGAATTTATGAAGGGAGGTAATTAAGACTTTATCATCTCAGAGATAAATATAGATACAATTTCAGCAGATAGAACCATTCATCCTGCTTATCAACATGCCCCGCACGCCAATTATGTCCAACTTTCTTGTGAAATGTTAATTAATGGGAGTAGGTCATGTCTTATAATTAGGGGAAATTGAAGAGTGCTGAAACTTGTGATATTTTCAGAGGGGAAGGAAGTCTGGCTACAAAATAAAAGCTTGCAGAAAAAGAGAGAAATGTTGGGTGAGTGAAAAAACAAAAAAGAAGAAGTAGAGAGAGAGAGTGAAGAATAAGCAAAGAGAGATTGAGACATCAAGCCAGAGGCAGGTTGGGAATACAAGTGTGAACTCCCAGCCATGTTTTATTAAATTAAGAGGAATTTAGTGGATCTTCTTCATCTATTTCCCATCTTCAAAGGTGGGAAATGGAGAATAGAAGGGGGAAATCTTTGTCACTTCTCCTCACATGAACCCAGAGGAAGGAAAAGTGGAGCAAAGAGGGAAGTCTGGGAGCTGGAGGGCGCATTCTGCCTGCAGGGAAGATGGAAGAGAAAAGGGGAGGAGATGCATCAGAGGAGAGAGGAGGAGGAGGAGGAGGAGGAGAATGTGGTTTGTAGTATGTTGTGTGTGTCAAAAGGCCAATCCCTGCTGGGCTACAATGAACAAGAGGAGGAGCGGTAATCAGGGCACGACGGAAATGCAGCGTAATTAGCTTAGCCTGCGAGATGAGCTGCATGGAGAGACCAATTGGCCTGTGAGTGGCCTTAAAGTCTGCACACACACACACACACACACACACAAAGATAATATGTATCACCATAGTGCATGATCACCGTTGTTGCAGTGAGGACAGTGTTTTTGTGTGTGTGTGTGTGTGTGTGTGTGTGTGTGTGTGTGTGTGTGTGTGTGTGTGTGTGTGTGTATGTGTGTGTGTGTGTGGGCGACCTGTCCTTCTCTTTGCCAGTAGCTTCTGCTCTCTCCTCGCATTTTTAAGAGAATTCGGTTCTTCAGATCATTATTTGGTCGTCTCTCTTCGTCTTTTCTTCTGTGCACAGTCAGACAGTGAGGACACGTCATCATTGCAGGACATCTATTCATAGCTTCATAGTGTCAATCACTTGTGTTTAATCATATTTTGGCACTGAAACTGAGACGTTTCATTAGATAAGTTAAATTGTCTATTGAAACTAAAAGTAGAATAAAGCAGTCTCACAGTGCAGAACTGGGCAGAATTCCTAAAAGTCACTGTAAGATCATTTTACATTAAAGTTGTATTAACTTAACTGATAACTGTAACTGATAATGAAAACACAATTATAGAACAATGTGTCTTTAATGTGATCCACATTATTAGTCATATCAGTGCCCAAACCGATCCAGTGAATAGGAATAGTTCAACTGTATTTTCCATACAGGTTTATCTAAAAACAGTAAAATTACCCCTACATTTTAAAACAAAAACGATCCCCATGCAGACAGGCGTTTCAGCCCTTTTGTGACTAAACACAGTAAATAAAGCTAGCAGCTAACATACAGAAGCAAACTTTCAAACACTGGTGCATTGAAATGAATCCCTTATTTACTATACAGTCTCTAGAAGTGTATGATTCAACTTTTTCAACATGGTCTCGTGTCAAATAAGCAAACTAAAATTGCAATAACTAGTAATATTGAATTGCAGTACATTTAGAATCGCAATACATAATGAGTCAGAACCTAAGTATCATGATAGTATTACACACCCTTTGGGACAGGTTCAGGGAATCCTCAAGAAGGAGCTTGGAGAACCAATGTTGTTCCCTCTGGATGCGTCCCTGTGGAGATCTTCTGGCCATATCTAATTTGGAGGTGACCCTGGGGAAGACCCAGGGCCTTCCAGAGGGATTTCATGCCCCATCTGGCCTGGGGACGCCTCAGGATCCTTGCTTGGTCTGTTTTCACCATGACCTGAAACTGGAAATTTGCTAAATGCATACAGGGATACATTTCTGGTTTAATGTGCAGCTGTATTACAGTGAGAAAAGTGCATAAAAAGAGTGCTGGCTTTCAAATCAATCAAGACAAAACTACTGCCAGAATCTTAAAGTGTGTTTGTCTTTCAGGTACGTCTCTCAGTCTGGTATATTCACGGACACACACACACACACACACACACTCACACACAAACCGATTGCTGCCCCAGAAATGTCAGTCTGAGCCAGTGTTTTTGGCTGCAGTGTTACTGAAGAGAGGAGTTGCTCAGAAAGGTGGACTCTGGAGGAGTTTAGCCTTCCTGACATGTTTACCTCTCCTGGGCCGACATGCTGTGTTACTGTGACCCATTGTACTCGTCACACTAACCCAGTTTGATCTCTTTTAAGTTGAACTTCCGCTGTTTACCTCAAGAACTCAGCTTGTTTCTTTGGATCTTACTTTAAGTGGCTGGTACCAATTGGAGTGCTGACATTATTAATAAATAATTGACTACTTTATGTGGCGTGATACCACATGCCAGTCTGCACTTCTTTAGGATAAACACTAACCTGAATGAAAGGTGTTGAATTGCCCGATCGTTATCAAACTCTCCACTCAGATGACAACAGTCTTTTGTCTCAGTGCTTCACGTCTGAGAAGCTTATTTTGTCTTTAATCATTCCACTCACGCGTGTGCACTCAGCGCTGGATGTGATTGCTGAATGAATGAAGCTCATTTGAGCAGTCAGACTAATAATGGTGCGAGATCCTGTTCCCCACCGAGGGGAAGTGTAGACGATGAATAGTCATAAAACTTGCACTCGCAGCAGGTGAAAGACTCGGAGTGGCCTGTTGGGAAGAGTTTGCGATGAGGAAGTGCACTGCAGAGCCTAACCTGATTTAAGGACTTAATGGCTGCGCGTGAACAACACCTTACTGCTGAGTGTAATTTCATACAGCTCAAATTGGGTTTCATCTTTGATGATTAATGTGCACAGCAATGCCTCATGGTGCATGGAGATTATGGGTAACAGAGGTGGATTTAGTATTATCATGTATTCACTTCTTATTGAAATGCCACCGTGAGGACTGTGTCTCCTGCTCTTTGGCATTTAACGAATCCCAAATTGATATAAAGGTTCATTTTATTGCCTGACTCACCAATAAATGATAAGATTAACTCTTGATTCAGGTTTGATTTACAAATAATGGAAACAGACTGCATGCTGCACCAGAGCTCGAGTGAACAGGTCAAGTATCTGTGAAAAATCTGGAATGTAGTAAATGTAGTGTATTGTATTTGAGTCACAGTGACCATATCTCCCTCCCCCATTTCCTTTCCTTTGGCCTCGTTCTTCATATTTTTTTTCATACATTTTTTCATGTTCATCACTTCATTCCAGCAACTTCTGCAGCTTGCTTTCATTGTCGTTCAGTCATCACAAATGCAACAGCGAAGACTGACCAGGGACATAAGACTTGCTTTGCTGTCATAAACACAGTTCTCTGCATAATAGACACACATAGAACACACACACACAGTGCAGGTGCGTCCTGTCTTAATCTCTCTCTGCTCTGTGTGTGTGTTTCTCTGTGTGGAAACTATTTGGTCAGCAGGAGCAAACACAAGCCTGGAGACAGAAGTGTTTGCATCCTCTTACAGCTTGATTCTACTGGGCTCGGCTATGTCACGTTACGGCTGTGCCGTGGCCACCAGAGCTGATTGTGGCCAGTCCACATGATGCTTGTGATTCCATCAGAAGTGCTGCAGCACATCCCTGGAGCAGCTCTCCGCTCTGCTCTGCTCTGCTCGAGCAGAAAGTCTTTTGACGAAAGGCGCTGCCCGGAGCCGATCGAGTGGGCAGGAAGTCAGGCATGGAAACAGCATAGAGAATCCATTTAATTTTCAAAATAAAACACCATGTGCAGACTTCCGATCATATAAACAGACAAAAAATAAACTATTTAAACTATTACAATGAGTTTTTAATCAGCTATGAAACAGTCTCAGTTTATTACTGATGCATCCCTGTGACCTACATTAACATATCCATAAGAAGATTGGCTAGTTCTATATAGTTATTCATAATGGCTGCCATCTGGTCGGACTGTGTTTTTTATCCTCTGCGAAGTTACAGTGAATAGTACTTTTGCCAGTTAAAAAGAAACAGGATGAGATTTTTCTTAAGATAATTTCATTTTTGGTGTTATATTTTGTGGTTATTATGGTGAAAACTACTACTTTAGTTCACAGGAGGCTCAAAAATCAATAACATATGAAAGTTCCTTGTACGAGCTTTAATATGCAGCCAACTTACCCATGGTAGAAGCACAAAACGCAGCGGGCAAAGCGCTCCTCTTCTGAAATGCTGCTGATGAGGACAGATCAGATGCGACCCGCCCAGTGGAATCAAGGTGTCCACGCAGAGTTCTTCTTTTTACAGAACATTTTGTTTGTCCAGCACACTTTTTTGGACTTTATTGAAGGATACTGTTATAAGGAATAGGGCAGTGTGTAAGTGACTGAGTGATGGTGCTGCCCATAACTTAAACTTAGCAGTAAGTTGTCAGTCTGGCAGTAAATGTACAGTACAGGTTACAGTGTGTCAGTTAATAAATGCCACAGCTTCTCAAGACCAGGTAAAGTTTAATCTGTTATTTTTCAACTGCTGGAAAAGTGAAGGGGGTTAGCCCCAAAGTAAGATGAGCAGGAAAGGCTAATGTTAAGCTAATGCTAATACTAGCAATGTACCTTGATAATGGTTCTGCTGCAGTCGTATCGAGTCTGTCAAACATTCAGAGGCTGTGTTCCTGACTTGTGTGTGACAGCACTGATTCATAGATGTATCAACAGAGACATGCAATGATCTCAATATGAGATTAGTAATGAGCTCAACCCCGCGGTAGACATCAGATGACCGTGGTATTGCCGTAATGCAGTTATTGTCACAGCCCTGCAGCAGACTGTTACAAATCATGACAGTGTGACTCCAAAACCTCTCTCTTTTAGAGGTACTATTGATGTATGCAATTCAGAGGAGTGAAAGTTAGAAACAGCTCTGCTACTCGCAGATGAAGATTTTCAATACAGGATCAAAAATACAAGCAATAGCTCAATCTGAAACACAATTTAAGACGCGGAAAGAGATGCTTGACTGAGGCTAAATCATAAACAGTGTTATTTAGCACTTCAGTATAATCAAGTGAATTTAATTCATCAGTTGAGAGTTTCATGAATAATTTATAAACCTATAGTACGGCACAACAGATGTGTGTGCGTATACGTGCGTGTGTATGAGACTCTGCATCTACTCATGCCAGCCCCTGCATTTGTGTATGCGTGTGTAATCGCAGACAGGCTGGTAAACAGTGTGTGTTTGCGGGCGGACGGCAGCCGGGGAGCTGACCTATTCCTCAGACTGGAGGCGGAGGCAGCTCGTGATTAATGTCATCACCAGGGAGGGACCACAGGAGAGATGGGGAGGGAGGGGAGGAGGACGGGATGCAGGAGGCAGGTTTTTGCTCCGTTTCAGTTCAGAGATACACGTACCTTTCCTTTGAGAATTCAAACATGGCTAAGAGGTGTCACATACCAGCTTTTGCTCCTGTGAAAGTGAGTCACAACCTGTTGACTTGTTTACTGTAAAAAGGCTTTTGCTTATTGATGCATCATTCACCTTGACCAGCTCTTTCCAGCGTGCCCACACTGGTTTCTGTTACTAAATAGATGCTGAGAGGAAATTTGCTAAGTATGAAATTTGACTGAAAATGCCAAGTGCTAAATAAAAACTACATAGACAGCTTGTTAACTGGTAGTAGTAGGAATGCACCCAAATCCGAATATGTTATTTTGTCAAAAACTTTGTTTTGGGGCCACAAACAAAAGCTTGTTTTGGGCTAAAAGGTCAAGAATGAATGTTTGTGTCTCCCAAAGCAACCAATTTGAACGTTTCCTGATCTGACAGCCCAGTCACCAGTCTGACATTGTTCATCAGTGCAATGATTCATTTCTAATCTGCCACCACTATGATTACAGGGGGCAGCGAAAACAAGCTGTGAACACAATATTCCCAACTTGTTAGCAAACGCTTTTTTTTAATATCCAGCAGATGTGGAGCAACATCAGCTTTCATTTTGAGTCCTATTTCTGACCATCAATATTCACTCTTTACCTTCATTTTGGTCTCCAGCAACTCCTGGATGAAATATCTGGCTTTTTAGCTCCTAATGCTCTACTATGTTCACCAACGAGTCACAATCTTTGTCTGTTGTTTGATGCTGGACAGGTAGTTTATAAGAGAGCTTCAATAAAAGCAGTTACCTGCGATCAGAGTAAATGAAAACAGTGAAGTTATGTGCCATAAAACCAAAACGAGTAAAAGGACACTAAAATGCTCTGTGGAGCTGGGGGGAACTGCAGAGCGGGGTTATAATTCTCACTTTGTCACTACCAGCAGCACTGTTCACATTACATGTAGTCATTTTATGCATTGTCAATTTTAAAATGTTGCTAAGAGCAGCTTTAATGTCAGGGGAACATGGTGGTCGCATGTATTGTAAACCCATCTATGCATCTCAACCTCCTTCTTCAGGGGTTCACCCTTCTGCCTTCACTCATGAGAGACTAAAGTAATTGTTTGTTTTTTTTAGATTATTTATTTATTTATTTATTGCTTTGATTTAATTTAGTTATGGGGGCCACACAGTCAGTGTCACTTTCTGTGTTGCTCATTCCTCTGAACCACTGGAAAACCAGGCTATTTAAGTGTGATGCAGACTCGCAGCAGACAGAGAGCAGCAGCAGAGAGAGACTGCTCAGGCGGACAAACACGAGAAAGGGAGCGTGCAAATGTGGACTGAAATGTCAAAGTCATACCAATTTCCACCAATGTGATGAAAAAACAGCATGTAGTAGTACGTCATGTGTTATTGAAAGAGTTATTGTTGAAAAAAAAATAGTTCATATCTAAAAATATTCAAATTCCTGAAATTAACTGTCACATCAAGGGCCAAGTGGCCGTCCCCCTAAAATGATGAAATTCCAGGTCTGTTCCTCACACTTTGTAAAGTGTTAAGTTTACTTTGTCACTTAAATAACTGAGTGTGTAGTCATGGTAACGAGGATTAGTTCATCAAAAACATTTAAACTAAAACTGATAATAAATTCAGTACTTTATTTTAACCTCTGCCAGGTTAAAATTATTGTGTGTGTGTGTGTCTATTCAGTTATGAACAGTGTGTGTGGTTTGTTGGTTGTGCTGGCCACTGGGAGTGTTTTGGGGCCACAAACAAAATCTTATTTAGGGCCAAAATATCCAGGACCGGCCCTGTGGGGTTTTAAACGTTTGAACAAACGACCAGTGCTGTCATATTTCCTGCGAGGACAGTCTCGCCGCTCCACCGACAAATAGAGAAGCAGAGTTTCTCAGCTAAATCTACAGACGCAACAGGGCAATCAATTTTCTCCAAGAGGCACCAGGGGTGAGATGCCATGCTGAGGTCTCTGTCTGCTTCTGTCTCTCTAACAAAGCCACTGCCGTTTGTACTGCTCCGCTGGGGATGTCACCTCACAGGTCTTTTCTCCCCTCCTGTCTTCCTTCCTCACCCTTCCTCCCTCCTGTCTCACTCCCTGCCTCATTAAACACTTGATGATTACGTAATGCTTTATTCCCAAATTTAAAAAAAAGTCTAATGACCCTATGGCTGAGTCCCCTGAGTATATTTAGGTATTTAGTGGTATGTGAATATGTGTGTGTGTGTGTGTGTGTGTGTGTGTGTGTGTGTGTGTGTGTGTGTGTGTGTGCAGGCATGTGTGTATACCTCTGTGTGTGCTTGAGCTCCCTTTGTGTGCACCTTCAGTATTTTGCCGGGGGATATTTGGGTGTTGGGAGGGGGTTGTATGACTCAAGACTGTCTCCCCCGAGAACAGCCACATTCGCCGTCCTACTTTGTAGTCTCAGGTAGAGCACAGTGACACATCTGCCATGTGCAGACTTACTGACTTGCACCATTTTAGAGAAGAAATAACTAAGACAACCACATTTACATGACGTGCTGTTCTACAGGAATAAGGGACTCTGTGGCAGCAAAATGTGAGAACGAATGCTTTGTTTCCTGATTAATTACTGTTTTTTACTAGAAAAATGTTCCAGCATAGACTCCATAAAGCCACAGGTTAGCGTAAAGATCAGATTGATCAGACTGAAAAGACTGAAACTTCGGTTTGGTAATTCATCAAAAGAAACTGTTTGTTGCCTTTGTTTTTGTTATGCAGCAAATATCGCTTTTATTTCCATCAAGGTTGGCCTCTTTGTCTTTCTCGGCAATTTTAAATCACTCAGTGAAGCAAAAGGCATCACAAACCGAGCACTTAATATCAGCAAATAAGTACACTGTGGAAAACAGCGTCTACAGCAATGCAGCTCTGTGAGGCTATGCATGTATGCTCACCATCTTAGACACTTAGCAAGGTATTTAGACAGATTTAAATTTGACCTGATACTATGTTGACCTGTTTCATCAAAAACTGTCCTTTAGTATTTAAAGGAGAAATCTGTAATACTGCAATAAATCATAAAATGACCACAATATGTCATAAAAGATAATGCCAAATTGAAATACTCACTTCTCCTCTCCTTTGAGATTTTTATCCAGGCCCACAACTTGTGTTATTGTTTGCCCATTTCACATTTTCTAGAGTTCAAACTAATGCTGAATGTTTGCTGAATGAGTAAGTGTCTGTTTATGAGTTGTCAGAAATCATTAGTAATCTTTTAGAAGGAGTAAATGTTTTTAATGGTTACATTGAGTAATATGATAATGGAGCCTGGCAGGCAGTAGGGCAGGAAGTCACAAACTCCAGAGTGTGCATTTTTGGAGCAGTGGGCTTTTGTGTTCAGGAGAACTTTATTTTAAAAAAAAACAGAAGTGATGTTTATGCGTATGAATTAATAATGGAAGCACTGAAAATGTATGTGAATTGAAAGTAGAGTGATAAGTTGTCGATAATATCGTCTAGCATTCATCAATCACCCAACTGACATTTATCGTTTACAGCGAGCAGTTTTTGTTACTTCCAGCCAAGATGTCAATCAAAGACCGTGCCCACTGACTAACTGATCAATTGATCTTGTATGTCCAGATCGCTGATTTCATCATATCATGACTGTTAATCAAATCAGCTTTAAATTAATCACTTATCACTCTATTTTTGATTTCACATCCATTTTCATCACCTCCATTTTTATTCAGAAATTTTTGTTACTTCCAGACATTTTCCAGATTTTACCTCCCCAAAAAAACTGAGAAATTGAGAAAGTTTCTTATAGTTTGAATTATCTTGTGATCCCGACCCCCATGTTGGGAACGACTGTTTTAAGGATGGTCAGCAGTAAAATAGATTTTGAGGTAATAAGCTAAAATAGGGGATGTTTCATTACTCCCTCACACTTTCAGTCCTATTTCTGCTCTGTTGGTTGCCAGCTTTTCTCTGACTGTCTCTTGGTGTGAACGTGCTGATGCAGGCCTAACTACCTCACACCCAGTAATGCTCCCGTCTCCAGCAGCGACGACAGGAGGGACGGCCCTTCCTAAACGCCACTGGGAGTGACTCATCTCACACCAACACAGGAAGAGGAGGAGGAGGGATAAACAGGAGGCAAAAAAACTCCCGCTTGACTTGTCACTTTTTGATAATTAAACACACCAAGCAGTTAGGGACGCTCCACAGACACACGCACACGCAGAGTGAATCCCAGGCGTGTCAGGAGGGGGAGGACGTCAGTGGGACACCTTACACCATACATTAATTTTAACTGCACGCTCCTTTCTCTCTTATTTATCTCTTTTACTGCCTCTGCGCCAGCGAAGCTGTGGCTGAAGTCATCGTGTTTTCAGATTGCCGTACGTCCCTCTGTACGTCCATCCCATTCTTGTGATTCCGACGTCAAGAACACCTTGACGGAATTTCTTAAAATTCAGTACAAACATCCATTTTTACCCAAAGGATGAACTCATTCAATTTCGGTGGTCACAGTTCAAAGGTCAAGGTCACTGTGAGCTCTAGTCGGTCCCATCCTTCGTGAACACACGTCTTTAGCCAGTTTCTTCAAACTTTGCACAAATGACCAGTTGGACTCAAGGATGAACAGCTTAGCTTTTGGTGGTCGAAGATCAAAGGTCACAGTGAACCTTTTGTCTGCCTCATTCTTGTGAACACGATATCTCAGGAACACCTTGAGACAGTTTCTTCAGACTTGGCACAAATGACCTGCTGGATTTAAGGATGAATTGATTAGATTTTTGGTCCAAGATCAAAGTTAAAGGTAACTGTGACCTTGTGAACATGATATCTCAAGAATGCCTTGATGCAGTTGACCCCACAAATCACGTTTTTTGCCAGAACTCAATAATTCTTGTACTAATTATGACAAAATTCCACACAAATATCTAACAAGATATATGTACTCCTCTGTAAAAATAGTCTCTAAGTGAAGACAACATGTTTCTCACTTGAAATTACTCACTGGAATCATACATGTCAGGATAGAAACATACACCTCATACGTTTTATTAAATTCCTTTGATGTTATCAGTATACATATCATGTGGGTCTGGATAGACATGGATATAAACGGCAGAGACATACATCCAAGAGGTGGTAATTCTATTTTGTTCCTTAGCTTTGTCTGCTTCTTCACTCTACCCTTTCCTCTCTTCTGGTTTTACAGCACATCTCTCTTTTCTGCTCATTTTACCTTCTCTCTTCCTCTCTGTGTCTCACACCACACCGTCCTCCTCCCTCTGCCTCTATCTCTGTAAGCACAGAAGCCCTATGGCCTCATTAAGCCGTCACTGATCCCTCCTGCAGTGGCCGAGCCCGTCGGATCATTAGTCAGCCCCGTCTGAGACGCCCATCCTGACAAGAATAGATCAGCCCAAACCTCTAATATTCTCTAAATGTCTCGAACGCAATCAAGTCAGCTGTCGCCGCCACCTTATCAGATGATCGATCAGTTCAGCCACGCCGTATTAAAACGGATGTGAGAAATATTCACGCATTCACACGAGTCATGTGTGTAATTGGACATTTGTGTCATGGGTGGGCTTGATTATGTGTCAGGTGTGTCTTATGTAAGGCTTTGTATTTCTGCTACACTCTCATGCCCTCATTATTTTTTATCATCTAAATGTCACAGCAGGTTAGCACCTCGTGCACCTCATGGGACTGTGAGTGGATATCGTTAATGGGAAATCGACGAAGGTGGTGAATCAGACAGTTGTACTGGATTTTAGTCTCTAATATTCATTAAGATGATGGAGGCAAAAGGTCAGAGCAGAGTATGGCTGCATATTATAATGGAAAATTGATATCATTACACTGCAGACTGTATGTGATTATGACTTTGACTGCCATTGTGAGAATTAATGGCTAACATAGAGGAGCCCTTATGAATGTTTATGACTGTTGTCATAAGGGCAAATCTGTAATCTATTTATTGCAATAAATCATAGATTGACCATGGTATTTCATCAGAGATCAAGAAAATATGCTAAATTAAAATGCTCCTTTGTAATTTCTATTCTAGTTGTTTTCCGTCAGTTTCACGGTTAATTAAACTTCCAATTAATACTGAATGTTCACTGAAATGAGTTAGTGCTTGTTTATGAGTCGTAAGAAATCCTTAATTATCTTTTAGAAGGAGTAGATGTTCGTAACTGTAAAATTGAGCAATATACTAATGGAGTCTGGCAGGCAGAGAGTAGGAAGTTTACAGCGTTACCTGATGGACAGGCAGGAGTTAGCTTGTTTACTTTTTGCTAACATGGGATAACCACTGTCTGCTGTTATCTGTAACTGGCATTGGAAATCTGTATAGTGAATTTGTGATGCGACTTTTTTTCATTTTTCTGAGGAAAAGTCATTTAACGGCACACTTGGACTGTAACACTACCATTTTTTTTCCTATGTAGTGATTGAGAAAGCCTTGTTTACACACATGCTATTTTGTTGTCATCCTTACTTACAAAGGCAATTAATTAATGACATCAAAATTATTTCTTTAGCTTAGAGCTCAAGCCCCAAGGAAAACTCAGCACAGATTCTGTACTTATTTATCATCCCCTGCTTTAAAAACATATTTGGAATATTTTCATCGTTTTACCTTTCTGGTAGACAGTCTTTGTTTGCTGCTGTTATAGTAGCAGAATACTGCTCTCTCCAAACCAACCAAACTCCATGGGCAAAACATTCT